>CAJGYO010000828.1:0-127008 GCA_904845875.1 Miscanthus lutarioriparius | reverse complement strand
GCCACAAACTAAATTCTCATCGACCAGACAAAACCGCCTGCCTTAAACCCCCACGGCCGGCTCCCTGACCAAGAGCTCCTGGAGCTTTCTTGCTCCAGCCCTGCACCAAAGATTGCCCTCAGTGCTGACAGCCCTAAGAACCTCCTGGATGCTTGGCGTGGCATTTTCAAACACACATGAGTTACGGTGCTTCCACACCTCCCAGGCTATCAAAATTATCAGGGAGTTGAGACCCTTCCGTTCCGCCTTGGGCACTGACGATATTGCCTTCCACCACCATTTAGAGAAACGAGATGCTGTAGGTTCTGGCGATAGAGAACTGAGACCCAAGTATTGGAAGATTCGAGCCCATATTTGACGAGTGAATACACAACCAACCAGGATATGATGAATAGTCTCCTCAGCTTGATCACACAAAGGGCAAGCCTCAGGATGGGGCAATCCCCTCTTCGCAAGGCAATCGGCCGTCCAACACCGATTGTGGAAAACCAACCAGATAAAAAATTTGCAACGAGGAGGCGCCCAGCTTTTCCAAATTCTTCTCCAAGGACCAAACCTGATGGTTCCCACAAAGAAGGCAGCATAAGCTGATTTACTTGTGTATAAACCAGATTGGGCTAGCTTCCAAGTAAATTGGTCTGGAACCTGTTGCTGCAGAACAATTCCATTTTCTCCATTCAATCTGTATCATTCATCAACACAGATGGTGTGGATATTGAGACAAAGCTATCTTGGTTTTGAATTTATGCTGCAAGATGTAGACATGCAACTTACTTAGCAGTTGAAGTTGATTCTTGATTCTGTAAAACATTGTGCTATTGGTGCAGGACACTCCATGCCTTGTTAAGCTTCTTTCAATTTTGGTTGAAATATTTGGGCCCACTCCCTTATTTTTGAAGAATTATAAGAAAAATGATGAGAAGTTGGATATCAAGTCTTATCTGGAGTTTTTCAATGATGAATTGCTCCCTTGGTGTTTGGATGGAAAATATAGCACCTGTGACTCAAAGATTGTTTTGTTACTTTCCTTAATTCAAGACGAATCCTTCTTTGACCAATGGTGTTCCATCATCAAATGTACCACATCTGAACAAAAGCACTCCGTTGATGATAAGACCTCAAACATTATGGGGCGATTTGAATTGCTTACGCTGTTACTTCAGAAAATCAGGGAAAGAATTGTTGGGGGAAAGCTAAGAAATTTACAGGAAAATGGTTATCTTCCGGAACATTGGCGTCATGATATATTAGATTCTACTGCAGCTTCTGTCTTCTGTGATTTGCCTGCTTCAGATTGTCATGTTAGTTTTATATGGTATGTGCTTCAACACCTTGTATTTCCTTTCTAAATGTTTTGTTTCCAGGCACCAGCACATTGGTTTTGCTTTTCTTTCAGTTGCTGGTGGATGTGGACCTGTTATACCTGTGTCCTTAACCACTGATACTAGTTATGAGGGCTAGACCACACTTGGAATATTAAAACTTTAGTCATTCATATTAGGCCCTATTTGGATCCCATTCTCATAGTGATTCTCGATAGTGATGTAAAATTTGGATTCGAGATAAGAAAAAATGAGGGGTGTTGGGATCATGGATTATTGTCTTTGCATAGTGAGAATCTCCACATAGCTGGGTTTGGGTAGATAGTTGGATTGTAGAATCTCATTCTAGAATCCAAAAGTTTGGTTCTCATTCTCATTTATCTTAGGAGATCCAAACAGGGCCTTAATAGGGCGCTGCTGTAGTGGTGATCATCATTTAACATTTCATGAATGCATGTTTGAACTCTATGTGTTAAATTTCAGTGCTGCACTTGGTGGCTCAGATCAAGAGGATCAAATCTGCTTTCTTTCTCCTGAGACTGTTTGTAAAATTCTTGGATCCATTTTAAAGAATTTGGCATTGGTACTCATGGCATCAACTTTTGAATGGGCAAGGTTAGCACATTCTTTGTTGCCTGCTGAACCTGAGCACTTGAAGGTTCCAGAAGGAAATTCCTCAATAATTAACTTTGAGATGGCTCGGTCTGCCTTTAAAGTTCTTCAGGGTAGCTTGTTTTCACTTCAGAGACTTGAGGAAAATTCTGTATTTCCTTCTATTCTGGGAGCTCTTTTTGTCATTGAATGGGAATGTAGCATGTCTTTAGCTCTTGTTGAAGAAAATTATTTGGAAGATCATATAGAAGACACGGAAGTTGGTGTTTCTATGTGCAGCAGTTCAAAAGGTTATTTGGATGAGAAAATGCATTTGAAGGCTAACCTTGCAGAAAGCATACATGCTTTTCGCCAAAGCTTAAGTCCATCCTTTTGGAATAATCTTCACTCATGCACATCGAATAGATTGGCAAATATTCTAGCTCAGTGTGTCAGGTATGCTGTATTTCAGACGAGAGACTTGCATGTGGAAAGGACAGCAATCTTATGTTCCGAGTGGGTGGTGGACATGTTGAAGCTCATCTGTCTTGATCACAGAAACTTGCAAAGTTTTTTTGATCTTTTATTATCTGAGGGAGAATATTGGCCGCTCTGGTTGATGCCATCTTTACAAAATGGGCATGCATCTGTGAAGGTCAAGCTGCATCCAGATATTACAGATGAAATTGTAAGAGAACTTTTCTCTGTCAGCCCTCCCCCATAGTTCATGCTTCAACTTAGCACAACAAATATTTGGTTAACACTTTTTCTTGGAGACGCTGGGTCTTATCTTATGACATTTCTTTGTAGTTCTTAGCTAAAGATGTTGCTTATCTGTTATAAATAGTATTTACCCTAAAAAATACTTGATTTGTGCTGTTCTGTCAACTATCTGAATTTTGTGTTTGGGAGTTGTGAAATAATACTTTATTTGCAAGAGTTGTTAGTCACTATAGTAGATCTGGTGAACTAAATGAATAATTCCTTTGTTGCAGGAACTGAAACACGAGCGATTTGTTGCCTTTGTTGATAGGCTTATTCTCAAACTTGGCTTTAGTGAAGTGGTTTTAGGTATTCCAGGAAATATACAGTCTGCCACATCACAATTAATTGATATCACTTCATGCATCTTTTCCTTGTCCAGAGCATGGGTGGCTGGTGAGGTCCTTTGCACTTGGACATGGAAAGGAGGCTGTGCACTGAAAACATTCTTACCTTCGCTGGTTCAGTACATGAAAGACGAATCATATCTTGAGATCAGCATTGTGCCCTTGTTGCTTGATGCACTGTTAGGTGCTGCCCTTATGCATGAGAGTGGTCCATGGGTACTGTTTAATGCTTGGCATCTTTCTGACAACGAGATTGATAAAATTCAAGATCGTTTTCTCCGTGCTCTTGTGGCTTTGTTATTTACTATTAATACAAATGATTGTCTCTGGAGAGAATCTGATGCACTTGTATTTTTTGAGCAACTGTTGAGCAATCTTTTCATTGGCTCATCAGTTAATAGAAAATGCTTGAAGATTCTACCCTATGTTATGACCTCCATCATAAAACAGTTCTCAGCCTTGAACAGAGGTTCTTCGTATGCTGATTTGGTGGGGAAAAGCATACAGAGTTGGCTTGATGCAGCCATCTCTTGTCTGTCAACCAGCCCAAGGGAGATACCTGTACAAGGTAGGTTGCATTAGAATTCTTATATTTGATAAAGCAGGTGCAATATTGCCTTTACAATCATGTAATACAGTCTCTTACTTTGTCAGATATTGAGGACTGGATGCAAGTGGTGTTGTCTTGCTTTCCATTGAGGATAACTGGAGGAGCCCAGAAATTGGTAGTTGTGGTTGAGCGAGAGATTAGTGATACAGAAAGATCACTAATGCTGACTCTGTTTCAGAAATACCAGATTTTCTATGGTAGTACAGCTTCATCATTGTTGACTAGTGAAACTGCAGTATCAACGACAGTTGAATTACTGGGAGTGAAACTGACAGCTGTTGTGGTTGGGTATTGCCGGAGAAACCTTCAGGAGAATGATTGGCATTCTGTGTTCCGCATGGTATTCAAGTGTATTGAATCATCTGTTTTGCTTGTGGAAGAAATGACTGATGGCATAAATGATGCCACAATAAACCAGGTATCAAGTGAAGATGCCTTGGAGAAGCTTAAGTTAGTGGTTGGCACTACAGATAAGTTAACATTAAACCTTGCAGAATCTGCTTTGGTTACAATGTGTCACCTCAACCATCTTTGTAATATCCAAGAAGCAGAAAATTCCTGGAGTGTACAGCTTATTAGATCAGGGAACTATGCTGAGAGTAATGACAAGATGGTAGAGAGTATCCTCCGTTTGTTCTTGGCTTCTGGTGTTTCAGAGGCAATCGCAAAATCTTGCAGTGAAGAGGCTTCATCTGTCATAGGTTCTAGTCGCCATGCTTATTTGCACTTTTGGGAACTTGTGGCATCATTCATAAAAAATGCTCCACTGCAAATTAGAAAGTCTGCACTGGAGTCCATGGAACTTTGGGGACTGACCAAGGATTCCGTCAGTGGATTATATTCGATTCTTTTCTCCTCACAACCAATATTTCACTTACAGCTTGCAGCTTTCTCTCTACTTCTGTCTCAGCCCTTCTGTCAGCTTTCACTGGTTAAAAATTGTTCAATGGGAGAAAATTGCTCATCTGTTCAGCAATCTGGCATAAGCCAAAGTGCTGAGTTGATGCCAGATTCAGAGAAGAAAGTGCATCTAAGAGATGAACTTTCAGACTTAATCGAGTTCCCAACATCTGAACTTCTCAAAACTGATCTGACAGCTCGCGATAGGGTATACTGTATTTACTGTATTTAGTGATTTTAAATTCAAAAGCAATTTTTCTTAGCTCGTGTGCTAATGGTCTGTTGGTGTTTTCTTTCACTAGGTTGATGTATTCATTGCCTGGGCATTGTTGCTGTCCCACCTGCAGATACTACCAGCATCTTCCAGTATCAGGGGAGATGTGCTTCAATATATACAAGAAAAGGTCAGTCCGTGCATATTGGATTGCATTTTCCAGCATATCCCAGTAAAGGCTGCTGCACCGAGTGGGAAGAAAAAGGATACTGAGCTAGCGCCTGAAGCAGAAGCTGCTGCCAAAGCTTCGAAGAATGCCATAGCTACTTGTTCTTTGCTTCCGTACTTGGAATCTGTTTGGCCCATTGGGACTTCGCAAATGGCCTCACTTGCAGGCTCATTGTATGGGATGATGATTAGGCTGCTGCCTTCGCTTTGTGCTTACATGGTTTACTACCTTGAGAGACCGCTCATTGTCATACTCAATCGAGTCCTTCACCAAACAATGGTGCAGCCCTCCTCTTCTGCTAGATGAATTTTCTCAGGTAAGATGATCCTTCTTTTACAAGATATTGGCTCTGCATATTCAAATTTGTTGCACAGCTCTGATCTTTCTAAGGTTTATTATTTGACCCTTAAAAACTGTATACAAATAACCAATTGGGCACAAGTATTTCTTTTGTTTTTAGTTTTATTTTTCTATATTTTGTTGACCTCATGTGGCAGTGGCTGAGTGGCTTCATCCTGTACATCTCCTGAAATCACATAGGTCCATCAGTCCATGTCATCCCCAGGAGCTTTATAATTGCCTGTTGCACAAATTTTACCCTGTTGCAGGTTAAGGACTCTGTGTACGGCGATGAGAATTTCTCAGTTAGCGTCAACAGGTCAGCTTTCGAAATTGTTGCTACATACAGAAAGGAGGAGACAGGAATTGATCTTGTCATACGCCTCCCGAATTGTTACCCCCTGCGCCACGTCGATGTTGAATGCACAAGAAGTTTGGGTATCAGTGAAGTGAAGTGCAGAAAATGGTTGCTTTCCCTCACATCATTCGTCCGCAACCAGGTAATTACTCAGAACACAAATTAGAGGACAACTACTGATGGCTTTGTGACGTTAAGAATGTAGCTCTATTTAACTAAGCTAATTATTTCTCTCTGCAGAACGGTGCAATAGCAGAGGCGATCTGCACATGGAAGAGCAATTTCGACAAGGAGTTCGAGGGCGTGGAGGAGTGCCCAATCTGTTACAGCATTCTCCACACCAGCAACCACAGCCTCCCACGGCTGGCGTGCAAGACGTGCAAGCACAAGTTCCATGGCGCCTGCCTCTACAAGTGGTTCTCGACGTCCAACAAATCGACTTGCCCGCTGTGCCAGACTCCGTTCTAGTTCTAGCTCTAGACACATGCGTGTTTGTTGGCACACCGTTCAATACTAAATGTAAATGGCGTGTGTGCGCAGTGTACAGCTTTTACAAAGGCTCGGGCCTTTTCTCACTAGGCTCATCCGTTTTGGCTGTTAAATACTCTCGGGACAGGGCGAGACCTGCATGGACGAGCTCTCCTTATAGGAATCAAGTAGATTGATCATGAAAAAGTGGGTACGAAATTTGGGGTAGCTCCCAACTTAGAGATTTGCAGCGCCCTAGCTACTGTAACATAGCAATGCTTGATGAGGAATTTTGAGGTTAAAGCAAGTAGCAAAACTCGCGTGCAACTAGTGATCCTAAAGGAATAAACTCGCTATTTATTCCAATTTTTCTGGAGCCACACTGGCAGATGGCACAGCTTAGAAATGCTATGGACAATCGTGGAATGAAACGAGTATGTGGCGAGTGGCCATAAACCCCGCAACGAAGCATGGCCTTCCATTCCAAACTAACTAGACGTTTTGGCTTGACACGAAGCTTTTGCTATGCACTTAAATATACATTATGTCTAGATGTATAGTAGTAGTCTAGATATATATAGTAGAAGTAATGTGTCTAAAAAAATCAAAACGTCTTATAATTTGGGATGGAGTGAGTAGTTATTATTCAACACACTGATAAGTCCACAATGCAGCAATTTCTGAGCCACCCATAGTCCCATACCCACCCTCAGGCCACAACCATAAAGCATCTGTTCAACCAACAAGTACCTTCTCCATTCCAGAGTAACTTTATGACTCGCAACACATGCTAAACCCAGAACTGAAACTCATCTAAAAACACTCTGCGCACATAACCATCTTTGTACAGCAGGCATAGTATTACATAATAAAACTTAAAAAGGCTTATAAAGCTTGTTCTGAGCTGTGGAGTGAACTGCCACTACGCGATGAGGAAAGGGAGCACGGTCAGCATGAAGGCCTCGTAGGTAAAAGTTGCCGACCCAGAGTACGCAGTGTCCTTCTCCTTGAACTTCTCAGTCAGTCCCTGCAAAGTAATCCAAATAAATGACCACAGGTAAGATCATAACTGTATTTGCAAGATCAGATGCAAAGAAAAGTTTGAAATGTCCGTGTTTGCACACTACAGTGCAGGCATTAGTTACCTTAACAGTGAGGCAGCATCTGCAAAGATAAAGAAAGAAAAAGAAAACACAGTTAGTATTTGTGGTAGGACAAACTGAATGCAGATAGGATATTAAAAAAAATTCAGTTTTAGACATCGCAATAGTCTTGCATCAGAAAACATAACTGAACTTAACAGGACAGTTCATTAACAAATCAGTCTAGGTAAATCTTTAACTAGTTATAAGGCAAGTTTATTACTCATAGGCTGATATCAACCAGTTATGAACATCCATGACAACTGTGAAATACAATAATTTCCTTACTGATAAGGTTCGGAAAACATTGTTAAAAAATGAGAACCAGTTAGATTGAAGGAAGGTCCTTACTCAATGAAGTTATCATATTCAATTGCTTTGCTCTTGCCCCCAGTCTTGTCAAATTTAGACACAAGCAGATCGAGGACGGTTGGAGAGACAGAATATCCCAGACTGAGAAGAGCATCACGCAGTTCTGATGTGTCAATCCTACCACTTCGATCACGATCAAACCTCTCAAATATTTCCTGAAAATACAACGAAACATCACTTCACTACAATAATTCATTGTTCAATTTTGCTTACACATAGGTAAAGTGAAAAAGGGAACATTAAGTTGTAGGTCATCTTACTCTCCAGTTCTGAAGACTGTAAAACACAGAAGTAAATTCCTTGGGTCCTGAAAGGGCAGAAACACACATTAGCATATTTTTATTAAGAAATCTAGACTATACAGGAGATGGAAGGGAAATGCTGAATCTGATATAGGTGCACTTCATACTAGTCAGGAAAAGGGAGAGAAAGAAACACAAGTTAGCACTGATCTTTTAAGTTCACACGAATGAAGAAACACACATCTCATGGCTTGAATAAAATGGTATATGAAAATCTTGCATAAATTGTTTTGACTACGAAGATCAAGTTAGAGCTTTCAAGTTACACAGAATTTGTACCAAACTGGACCGATTCAAGCAAACAGGATTGCCCATTACCAAACTATGTTCCAGTGTTACATCGAAAGGCCAAAGGGCAACATAGCCTACTACTAACAATACTTCATTGTTCAAACACTACAAGAAGTTCCATACAGGAACTTCATGTTACCTGCAGTACATTGAGCACGTGAGCGGTACTGGAAAAAATAACCCTATAACTACCTAAGTCATCTATAGCCTAGTCCTCTACTGCATGATCATCTTGGATTTTGCACATAAAGAAATGGATCTACTTGACCGATTCACTATTGGACACTCAATCAGTCTAAAACGCAAGTAAACTATCTGCTTCTTTATGAAAGGATCAAATTGCTAGTTTGCCACTACAAACCAAAGAACAGACCACTCGGTGTGCCTGAGACAGCTGGTAACTAGTAAGTAATTTCTAAATAAACGCATCTAGAGCTGACTGGAACAATACATCAGGTCTCTTCCATTTCCTGATTGCCAAACTATGTGCCAGGCTGCCAAGTTACAGCAAATGGCTAGAGAGCAACATGGCCTACTAGCAGTACTCAACCATTGCCACACTACAAAGAAGTTCCGTGGTTTGCAATAAGACTGCCAACAGGAACTTCACGTTCCTTGCAGTATCGACAGCACATGGTCAGTACTGGAACTTAAATCTTATAACCATAAGTTTTGTCTACAGTCTACTCCTCTACATAATCATCTTGGATTCTGCGCTGCGCATAAAGAAATGGGTCTACTTGCAAATCAATATTTGCCATTAAATCCAAGTCCAACTCTAACTTGCTAAAGAAAGTAAGCGCTGGACTTGTTAAAGAAAGGATCAAATTGGCGCTAAGCCGACAAATCTGTGTCTGTCACAGGCTGGTAGTAGTAGTATTGTAAACCCACGTAGGAGCTGCACTGGTAAATGGTAATGTCCATGAGGCCTCGGTATCATTTCCCAAAGTCAAAATATCTTGCGCAGGAGCAGGCACTGAGTCAGAGTGCTTGGCAAACCCGGAGGATTACACGTGGCGAGCAGAGCTGCGTGCACGGCGCATAACCGCACCGCTGACCACCATTGAGGACGACGAGCAGGGCACCCGCCCGCCCCAACAAGCTAACTAACGCACTACCAGTCTACCACGAATCGATCCGTGCCGCGCACTAGAACGAACAACGGCAGGAGCAGAGGGGGGCTGTCAGGCTGAAGTCTGAAGAAGAGGCTGAGAGAGAGGGGGCGAGGGGACGACGACGACGGGGGACGAGGCCGTTCGTCCGACTGACTCACCGATCTTGCGGACGTTGGTGTTGGTGAAGAGGTACATGAGGAGGTGGACGGTGCGGAGGCTGAAGCTCTGGTTGTACCCGGACAGCGCGGACTGCAGCTCCTTGTCGTCGATCATGCCGCTGCCGTCGCGGTCGGCGGCCTGGAAGCAGGCCACCACGTTGGGGTCGGTCCCCGGCGGGAACGCCGAGGGCACCAGCGACGAGAACGGGCTGCCGCCGTACCCTGCTGGCCCTCCTCCCCCGTACGGCGGGGGTGGGGCGCCGTAGGGCGGGGCGCCGCCGTACGGCGGGGCCCCGTACTGCTGGGGTGGTGCGCCGTAGCCGCCCCCACCGCCGTAGGGGGGCTGGGAGGGGGGCGGCGCGCCGTAGTAGGGGGGCGCGGAGCCGGAGGAGGTCTTGCCTTCCTTGGGGGGCTTCGTGCCGTAGGGAGGCGCGGAGGGCGCGGGCGAGGAGCCGTACGGCGGCGGGGCGCCGTATCCCCCGCCGGAGCCGTAGGGGTAGCCGGAGCCGGTAGGCGGGTAGCCGGCCATGGGGGATTGGGGGCTCGGGGCGTGGAGTGGAGGAGGGAGACGGCGAGATCGCGGCGGCGGTGGGCTGGTGGGGAGGTTGTGTTGGGAATGGAAAATGGAATGGATTCCTCCTTTTCCTTGGGTTGGTTGGAGATGGAGTTGGGAGGCTGGTTGGGTTTTATGACGTGGCGAGCCGAAACGGCTTGGGGAGCGTGTCAAACTGGGTCCGCTTCTTCTGGCTCGAGTCGAGAAGACGCGTTGCGAGGATGCGCCCGCCCGCGGCCCAAGGAAGGAGCGTGTCTTCGGCGCGGCGATAGCGTTCACGCGTTTTGTTCCATGTACCCACTCCGTCCAAAAAAAAAATTGCAATTCTCATAAACAATTTAAATTTTGACTAGAATTATATAAAAAAATACTAACACTCATAAAACAAAATAAATATTATTAAATTAGTTATAGAATATATTTTCATAATAAATTTATTTAGAGATATAAATACTAATATTATTTTCTATAAAATTGGTTAAACTTGAAATAATTCGACCAGCGTGCTTCCCGTAATTACGTACATACATTGCTCGCGCGCACACAGAAAGAGAGAGAGAAAGCATGCCCATTATGCTCAGGTGGGACAAGGTCAGCAGGCCATGGCCCATGGCCCCACCGCCTCAATCTCTTCGCTTGATGAGCTCATGGCCAGCAGCCACAACAAGAAACCGAGCTGGGCCGTACGTGCCCGTGCCCAAAGCGCCAAATTCTTTATGGAAACAAATCTATTTGACCTCTTCAACAATTCGGCTAGTCCAATTTGCTCCCTCAGTTGTAAAACTAAAATTTTAGTGTCATCATCTAACTTTTGAAAAGGTCTAATATATCTTTTCAAATGGTTTTGGAAGCGAGTTTCATTGACGTACGTAGACGTACACAGAAAGGGTAGTTCATGTTTTGGGGAGAAAAAAAATCAACAATAGCTCAATCGAGCGGCCTCGTATTTCATGTTATTTTTTGAGCTTGTCATCCATCCGGTCTAGTCTAGCTTTGCAACTCAAGCTAGGTTTCGCATTGATACCTAGTACAAAGTATCACGCGAACGATAATCATCGTGGATTCCTCGATTATTATTTCTAAATAAAATCTGAAAAAAAAACCATATTTGATGTATTCTTGGAAAAAAGTAAAGCAATCTACTAAATTTATGCGAAATAAATAAATAAATAACACTTGGAAGTGAGAACTAGCTCTTATGAAAAATGAACATAAAGACTATATATATATATATATATGATTTCGATGTTAGGCCCTAAATGCATGCACTTAAAATCCTATCAAGTACAACGGAACAGAGTACGTATTTTTCACTTTTATAAGATAGGCCTTTTGTCACGGACAAATTCAGTATAGTCTTTTCACCTGTAGTAATGCTTGCACGGACATGTCCTAGTATAAACAAATAAGTTATAAGCTTTTTATTGCATCTACAACTTTGGCGCATCGAATCGGGTGGGTGCAGTGCATGTCTATTTTCGTCAAAACTAGTGCATGATTTTGGTGGCGCACCTTGGTGAAGTTGGAAGACTCCATAGCACGAGGTGATCGGACTACTCATACCATACTATCACTCTGTCAAACTACTATAAAAGTGATTTATAGCGGTGATAAAAAGTTGGGAGGTTTTAGAGACCGCCTCTGCCAAAAGATTTTGTGTAAATTGTTTTCAGTGTAAGCCGGCTATTTACATAGAGGTAGCACGAGAACAATATCTATCTTTATAATTGGCCATTTACTAAGACGACAGGCTTGGTCCCGCATCTATAAATGATTTCCAAACAAAAAAATGAAAACACAGCAAAAAAAAAAAAACCAAGCCCACTAGCTAAACACGGTGTTCACGCATGCATTTCTAAGGCCTCGTTTGTTGGTGCGGCTTTTAGGTGGTCCGGCTCTAAAAGTTGTGGAGAACTGCCGGTACTGTAGCTACTGTTGCATGCGTGAAGCATAAAAAAGATGCTAAATAGTTTATTCCCAAACTTAACTAAAGTGAAATTCATATTGTCAAATGGCACGCCCAAGTGCATTGAGAACAGATGGAGTAAAAAAAGCCTATGGAAAAGAAAATCCTACTCACACTTGCATAGTTGCATGAATGAAGTATAAAAAAAGATGGTAAATATTTGATTTGTAAACTTAACTAAAGTGAGAATTCATATTGTGAAACGGCATCTAGAAATACATTGAGGGACAAATGGAGTAAGAAAGGCTAGTTGAAAAGAAAATCCTGCTCATGCTTGCATAGTTGCATAAATGAAATTTAAAAAGGATGTAAATTTTGATTTCCAAACTTAACTAAAGCGAAACAAAAAAATAATGGTAAACAACATTAAGTAGTTTTGCAGTATGGCATATGTGTGAGCTTGCCCTAGGATGAAGGTGACCAGAATCTTACATTCTTATATGAATTTTTGTAATTTGATCTGACCACTTTCGACTTCTTCTCAGGGCAAGGTCCAGTGACAACCGTTTAATCCTTTGGTTTGATGTTGCAAAGGGTGCTAACCGCACTCAGTCACCGGACGTCCTCCAGGATGCTTGGATAGTTTTTGAACTGGTCCATGTTCCTTCGGCTCTCCCGTACGGGACATTTATTTGCCGATTTGCGACGTTGCGAAATTAGGCCGAAAACTGTGGGAGGAACCGGCCCGTGCATGCGTGTGAAAGAAAATACTCCCAAGATAAAGGCCCATCAGGCCATCACAGGGAGTCACAGCCCAATTAGCTCGATGGTCCAGCAGCCCACAAACTCAGTGGATAGCGCGCGCCGCGCCGTCCTCCCAGGATTTTTTTTATTGCCTCGACCTTTGATTATAACCAGTATCTGAATTCACGCACTAACTCAGACCCTAACACATTCACACACACCCCTAGTGCACAATCTAGATCTACAATCTATATCTAAGGCTAAAAAAACATGACTGAAAGATATGACAGTGGTGGCATCCGGTGAGACACCCGGTGCTGATGCTAGACATCGAACTCGGGCGGGAAGCCTGCACACACGCGGTGCACACCAACTGAGCTAGCACTTAGTTCTCGTCCTCCCCAGGATTGGAACGTGTGACTAACCGTATCGGGCCATAACTCTTTTGTCGTAGTGATCTAGGCATATGTAAACTTTTTTTCTATTTATTGAGATCGATAAACTTCTATTTCCAAAAATTAGTATAGACAAGTACATATAAATTTTTTATTGTTCAACTTGCTCAAGAAATTTTCTGTTTTATAGAAGCTCTTATAAACAGCTTGTATACACAAGTATATAAGCTTCTCGCTATTCAACATCTGCAAAAAGAGAAATAAGTTCCGAAAAGAATTCACTTAGTTATATTTTGTTTTAAATTTTTTTATAACAATTGGACTAATATTTTTGATAAAAAACAATTCAAAATGCAAATTATACTACAAAATGTTTTTGGACACTTTTCAAATAAGTTTTATACTGAGGAGGTGGACAGTAACGTGGAGGTCGATGGTCTACTTATAGATAGACATGTAAATTACTTATAATTATGGTTACAGTCCACCATCTCGAAGTAGGTGTAAGTCGAGAAAGTAAAATTTGCTCTTAGAGTAAATGTCCGTATCACGGGACTGTTGGATGTTGATGTTCGTCCTATTTAGGACGCACACACATACTTCATTCGTCCCTAAATATTTATCGTTGGGGAACAGTTAGATGTCCTTAATTAATTGTCGTTGCCTATCCACATGGGCCTCAGCCGTAGCTGTACCGCACCGTCAAGCAGGCAGCCTTATCCCTTCACCTCCCGATGGCGGCCTCACATAGCACACACTGATTTGCTTGATGTAAAAGAAATCAATGTTGTGTGTGGCACGCGTGCTTCTTCACACCACAAACATAGCATTAATGACATGTCCATTCAAATGTGCAGATGACAAATCATTGTTACACAGGGGTGTTACGGTCTTTTGCCATTCACATTGGTTTCTAGGTTTAGTTCTCGGCTACAGATATTAAGGGACGAAGGGAGTAAAGCACCAACGCCACCATCGTGAACGGGGACGGGCTGCCCCTACCCGAGCACTAGGCACTAGTGAGGGCGATGTCACATCTTACTACTACTGTCAATTTGCTTTTACATGATCAGATGAATCTTAGTTATTAAAAACTTGTTTGGTTGAGAGCTGGACAGAGCTACCTAGAACAGGCAACACTCCCATGCGTTTGATCTTGGTAAACTGAGGCTAGATGTGCTGCCTGGCTTGAGCTGCGTGCCCCAAGACGGCCAAGAGACAAGACTCTCATCCAAACAGCCTCTAGATTTACTAAACCCTATTTTGGTTTTGCCAACTTGACATGGTTGGTTAATGGAAGTTTAAATTCCCCTAAAAAAAACTTTGGCAATAACAACATAATAATAAACTAAGGTGGCTATTACTCGGTTACCGCGTACTACCCTTCTCCCTCCCATTTCCCAAAGTCAAAACATCTTGCGCGGGTGCAGGCAAGGCAAACCCGGAGGCTTACAGCCTTACAGGTGCCGAGCTGCGTGCACGACGACGCAGACCCGCACCGCTGACGAGCACGACGAGCAGGGCACCAGCTAACGCACTACCTCGATCGATCCGTGCCGCGCACTGGAAGGAAGAACGGCAGGAGCAGGCTGAAGAAGAAGAGGCTGAGAGAGGGCGAGGTCGTTCGTCTGACTGACTCACCGATCTTGCGGACGTTGGTGTTGGTGAAGATGTACATGAGGAGGTGGACGGTGCGGAGGCTGAAGCTCTGGTTGTAGCCGGACAGCGCGGACTGCAGCTCCTTGTCGTCGATCACGCCGCTGCCGTCGCGGTCGGCGGCCTTGAAGCGGGCCACCACGTTGGGGTCGGTGCCAGGCGGGAACGCCGAGGGCACCAGCGACGCGAAATGGCCGAATGGCGGCGGCGGCGGCGGCGGGCCGCCGAAGGGCGGGGGAGGCGGGGGGGGGGGGGAGGGGGGGTGGCGGGGAGCCGTACGGCGGCGGGGCGCGGTAGCCGGGAGGCGGAGGCGGACCGTGGTGGTAGCCGAAGCCGGGAGGCGGCGGGTAGCCGGCCATGATCTTGTGCCTTGGGGGCTCGGGGCGTGGGGGAGGGAGGGAGACGGCGAGATCGCGGTGGTGGTGGTGCAGTGGAGTGGAGTGGAGTGGAGTGGAATGGAATGCGATGGAATTTAAATGCCGTGCCGCTGATGGAGATGCGGAAGGGAGCAAAGCAACGGGCAGCTTTCCTTGGGTAGTTGGGTTGAGCGGCTCCTGTCAAACTGGGCGCTTCCGCTCCGTCTCCGTCTCCGGCGGGCCCCGAGACGCGTCGCGATGGACGATGACGATGCGCGTGCCGCGTGCGCCAGTGCTTCGTAGCCAAGGAGCGTGTCTTCGTTCGGCGCAGCGACGACGGCGGAAGCGCAACGATGCCGTGTATGCTTAGGTGGGCCAAGGTCAGGCCACATGGTCCCCCGCCCCAATCTTGCTTGAAGATGGGCCGGCCCAACTTGGTGACTGAGCGGCCCAAAGCCCGTGACTGTGTGTGCCCAACGCGTGAAACTCTGGTGGTGCTCGCGCGGCGCTGGCCCCTTCTTTCCGTGCACGTACGCGCTGGCCCCCTGGCATTGTTGAGAAATCGGTTCTGTCGGTGCACACACAGAGAGTTAGGGAGGAACGGGAGCTCTTGTTATTTTATTTCTCAGTTGCCTGTGTATACATGAGAGACGAACTCGTCTCTATTTATAGAAGTGAGACCGACAGACAGCGCTTCCGTCGGATTCTCCAGCACTCCCATGCGCCTTTTTAGCGCTTTGTCATATTAGCGTTCTGTCATATTAGCGCTTTGTCATATATGATTCACCCAAATCCATACTTCACGTTTCACAACACTCCCCAAGGGGTGAATCGTGCTTGTGTATGCCTTGTTAGAAACTCCTAAAAATCTAGTGGGAAAAAAAGAGTAGGAGAAAAGAGTACATCACTTGCGCCAGCTATGTTGCA
Source organism: Miscanthus lutarioriparius (assembly GCA_904845875.1). Taxonomy (NCBI): domain Eukaryota; kingdom Viridiplantae; phylum Streptophyta; class Magnoliopsida; order Poales; family Poaceae; genus Miscanthus; species Miscanthus lutarioriparius. The sequence goes on along the minus strand of CAJGYO010000828.1, from coordinate 110,951 downwards.
ACTGTTGCCTCATTAAAAACCTTGCGCGAGAAAACCCAGTGGAAAAAAACTGACCAACGGAAAAATAGTACAACAATTTGATCTTCAAGATCAGGTATCCGGGACCAACAAGCAATTTTTAGGCCTTTAGGACCTACTGGTCTTCAGGACCAGTTTTTTATCTTCAGGATCACATTTTATGAACTATGTTTCAGGGTGCTTTCTCCCCCTAAATCCTGCAACTCTTCAAGTCGTTTCATGCCAATTCCATTGACACATCTGTAGAAGCTAGAAGCTGGCAGGGATTTTGTGAATAAATCTGCAAGATTTTCACAGGACTTAGTTTGCATGATACTTATTACCCCGCTCTTCTGGAGCTCATGAGGATAAAAGAACTTTAGAGCAATATGTTTTGTGAGATTGCTCTTCACAAAGCCCATATCCATTTGTGCAACACAAGCAGCGTTATCTTCATAGATAACGGTGAGGGAACTGTCAGGACCCAGGCCACATGACTTCTGGATGTGACCAATCATTCGTCTGAGCCAAACACATTGTTGTGTGGCCTCATAAAGTGCAATTATCTCTGAATGGTTGGTGGACGTGGCAACCAAGGTTTGTTTCACACACCGCCATGAAATGGCTGTACTACCACAAAGAAACACAAAACCAGTCTGGGATCTGGCATTATGTGGGTCAGACATATAGCCAGCTTCTACATACCCCACCATGGTTGGGATTTGGTTCTTCGAGAACCATAGACCAAGGTCTTGGGTACCTTGTAAGTACTTGAGGATAGTTTTGACGCCAACCCAATGTCTTCTGGTCGGGGTAGCACTGTACCTTGCCAACAAATTTACTGCGAACGAAATATCAGGCCTTGTGCAGTTTGCTAAGTACATTAATGCTCCAATGGCGCTTAAGTATGGAACTTTAGGTCCCAATACTTTCTCATCGTCAACCTTTGGTCTAAATGGGTCCTTATCCACTTCCAAGGATCGGACCACCATGGGGGTTCTTAGAGGGTGACATTTGCCCATATTAAATTTCTCAAGTACTCTCTTTATGTAAGTAGAGTGGTGCACAAACACTCCTTCAGGGAGGTGCTCGAGCTGCAGGCCCAAGCAGAACTTGGTTTTACCCAAGTCTTTCATCTCAAACTCCGCCTTGAGGTAAATTGTTGCTTCCTCAATGTCCCTTGCGGTCCCGATGATGTTCAAATCATCGACATAGACTGAGATGATACAAAATCCATCATTGGACTTCTTTATGAAGACGCAGGGACAATCATCATTGTTTGTGTAACCTCTCTTCAGGAGGAAGTTACTCAACTGATTGAACCACATCCTTCCGGATTGTTTCAACCCGTACAACGATCGCTGCAGGCGGACGTTGAACATGTTGCGGTTTTGATTCGGTCCAGGGATCTTGAGTCCTTCAGGGACTCTTATATACATTTCCGAATCAAGCGACCCATACAAGTATGCGGTCAGTACATCCATCAACTGCATTTTTAAATTCAAGTTAGCTGCCATAGATATAAGATATCGGAACGTTATGCCTCTCATAACAGGAGAGTAAGTTTCATCATAATTGATACTGGGTCTCTGTGTGAACCCTTGTGCCACTAGCCTCGCTTTGTATCTTACCACCTCGCCATGTTTATTCCTCTTCCGAAGGAAGACTCATTTGCATCCTACAGGGATGACCTTTGGAGGTGTTGGGACTGCAGGCCCAAAGACCTCTCTTTGGTAAAGCGAGCGTAACTCTGCCTCAATTGCTGCTTTCCATTTATCCCAATCTGAGCGCTTCTATCACTTTATCATGTACTATGGTTCTGAATCTAGATCCATTGAGTCAGCAATTTTTAAGGCGAAATATATGTCGACTACAGTGGTCTTTCTATGATATGACTCTTCCGACTCCACATAATTAGTGGCGATCTCCTCATGATCGTCATCCTGCTCATCGTGATTTCCCATAACGATTGAGCTGGGGCGTTCCAATCTTCGAATGCGATAGTGTGCGCACGGTGCATTGGGATTTCCATCTTCAGGATGGGGTCCTTCGGGGACCATCTCAACTTCAGGTTGAGTTGTCTCTTCAGGGGCGTTCTCAACCTTAGGTTGAGCTTCTTCAATTGATTCCTTGAGTAACGCAAGTGGCTCAGGTCCTCGTTTCTGCGGACATCTCCGCGAAACCTTGTCCTGAGCACCCGGAGGTCTCCCCCTCTTCCTAGGATTAGGAGAGACAGTAGAGTGGTAACCTTCTGGGGTACCTGTACTCTCTCCAATGCATTTACTGTAGGTATATGCCACCTTGTTACTCTTTTGTGATCAGTGAAGGCATCTAGCAGTCTATTTGCAAGATTTTGCAAATGTATGATCCTCTAAACTTCCAGTTCAGACTTACTGGTGTGTGGGTCTAAGGATCGCATCTCGGTTGCTTTACATTCAATTTTTCGGCATTCTTCTAGATGCCTATCTCCCCCTAATGCTAGGAAATGGTCTTCATCGAAGACACACAATCAGCGTACCAAGCCGTATAAAGATCCCCAGTCATAGGCTCCAAATATTTGATTATGGACGGAGTCACATAACCAATATATATCCCCAACTTCCGGTGGGGTCCCATTGATGTATGCTGGGGTGGTGGTATTGGCACGTACACCGCGCAGCTAAATATACGCAGATGGGAAATACTTGGTTCTTTCCCATGCACCAGTTGTAGGTGGGATGTGTCATGATATGCAGTTGGCCTGAGTTGGATTAGTGCTGCAGCATGTAGCACTGCATGCCCCCAACAACTGGTTGGTAGCTTACAATTTTGCAGCAATGGCCTGGCAATCCACTTGATCCTTTTGATCAAGGATTCAACTAGACCATTTTGTGTGTGGACATGTGATACTAAATGCTCTACCTTAATGCCCATGGCTAAGTAGTAATCATCAAAAGCTTTCGACCTGAACTCATCAGCATTATCCATCCGAATGGACTGAATGCGGTTATCAGGGAAACTTGCTTTTAGCCTGATTATTTGGGCGATTAGCTTGGAGAAAGCATGGTTTCTAGTGGACAACAGGTCCAGCTCCATCTGGTAGACGCATCAATCAGTACCATAAAGTACCTAAATGGGCCCGACAGGGGCTGAATAGGTCCACAAATATCACCATGTATCCTTTGCAGGAACACAGGTGACTCATCCCTAATCTTCAGGAGGGATGGTCTAGTGATTAACTTCCCTTTTACACATGCAGTGCAAACAAAATCTTCAGGATTTAGGAAGTTTTTAGTTTCAACACTATGGCCAGCAGAATTGTTGATGATTCTTCTCATCATACCCAACCCAGGATGACCCAAACGGTCCGGCCATATTCTAAAAGACTCTATGTCTTTGAATATGGCCTTCATTGCAATATATCTTTTAGTGGGTTTTATGTATGTGTAGTACAAACCTGATGACGATGAAGGGAGTTTTTCCACCACACGTTTCTGGTACCCGTCGAATTTAGTGATGAACAGATATTCAGTATCTTGCTCAATCTGGGTTTTGAAAGGACCTAGGATGTCGCCTAGAGGGGGGGTGAATAGGCGTTTCTGAAAATTAACACCTTTAAATGCGGAAACAATTAGAAAGGGGAGTTTCCAAAATGGAAACTCCAAATTAAGAGTACTACCACCCCTCACAAGTTAGCCACAGAGTAAACAAGGTATAAAGAATATATCTAGAAGCTATAACCCCAAACATCAAGTTAGAACAGAGAATAAATATTTTTAGTGCAGGTAGAAATACCGGGACGTGTCCGAGGTATGAATACCGGACGTGTCCCAGATACACGATTTCTGAGATCAGCCCCGAACTTGCTCCTTTTGATTTCTATCTTCAAACCAAACTGCAGGCACCTAATTTAACTATCAAGGTATACACAGAGAACTCCGCACAAGTGCTAGAGCAACACAAATATCAAATGAAATGCTAAATTGAGACACGATATTTGTTTTACGAAGTTCGGACTCGTTCGAGTCCTACTCTCCGCTTGAGGGGGCTGCATGCGACCCAAATGAAGGTAAGCCCTAGAGGATACCACGAAGGTCACTCTAGCCGAGTCTTTTCCAACTCCTTTTCCTCCTTCCACTAATTGATTCCGGTAGGCGGAATCGACCATACAAACTTTCCGAGGCACACCACAATCTCCCCGGTGCTCTCCGGCGACGCTCTAACCGCTAGGACCAAGAAGAGTCCAAGAGTAACAAATGCGAATCACGAGATTGACAATATGCACAAGTGCTCAAGTGGTGGCTTGCTCTCTTTTTCAAATTCTCTCTTAACCCACAAATTGATTTTGTAATTTGGATCACACACTCACTAAGAGAGGGTTTAGGAGAGTTGGCAAGGCTCAAAAACGTGTGTCTATCTCAGCAAAATCAGCAGCCTCCAAAGGTGGAGGCTTGGGGGTATTTATAGCCCCCTTGAAAAACTAGCCGTTTTATAGCCGTTGCAATACCGGACACGTCCGGTATGCATACCGGACACGTCCGGTATGACTCACACTGCGCCAACGGTAACTAAGTTACAGTGATGTTGTGAGGCATCGGAACTCCCGAAGAATGCCGGGACTTCCGACCGTCGGAACTCCTGACTCAAGTCGGAACCCCCGACCCTCAGTAATTTTGAAAAACATGTAACTGAGTTAAAGTTAGTGAGGTGTCGGAACTCCCGACATATGTCGGAACTCCCGACCGTCGGAACTCCCGACATACGTCGGAACTCCCGACCCTCACGGCTTTTGAAAACTAGCCGTTGGCTTCGGTCATCCATACCGGACACGTCCCAGTATTAATACCGACACGTCCGGTATGACCAGACGATGAACCCTCAAGTCGGGCTTGAAGTGCGACACGTGAACTCCCGACCCATGCCGGGACTCCGACCGTCGGAACTCCCGACCTACGCCGGAACTCCCGACTAACCAACCCGAGAACAACAATTTTACAAATTTGGACAAATACTGGGACACGTCCGGTCCGGTATTGCCGAAGCCAAAGAACAAATCGATTAGCTCTTTTTTGTCTCTCAAATACTCAAAACTCACATGGGTTGGCTTGAGCACTTATGAAACATTATCTATCAACATGATGCATCCCTCTTAATAGTACGGCATACCTATTAAACTCAAGACAAACGGAAATATGAATTTGTACCACTTGAGTTGTTCTTTTGAATTGATGCCGCCCCTTCCAATCTTCATCAAGTAAGGGTGCTAACATGTTGATGTTGATCTTTTCACTTGAGCATAGCCATCTTGAGCATGTGACTTGATTCCATTCATCAAGTTTGAATAATCCCAAATGTATCAAGTCACTTCCATCAAATACTTCATTATAGATTTGATCCTTCACATCAATATGACCATCTTAGCTTGACTAGTACCTCAACTAAATACAAGTACTTTCTTCTTCACCACCTAGCTAGGTTCTTCTACCGCCAAGCCGTCAACTTGCCCTTCACCCTTGCTTAGTACCTCGAAGCCTTTCCTTGCTATCTTCACCATCTCAAGCCATCAAGTCACATCTTGTGTTGAATCATCCATTCATATGTATTGTTATCTTTTTCATTTTAATTTAGCAAGCTTCAGATATGAGACCATTCCATATGCAATCCATCATGTCTCATTAACTAATAATCATGAGCTTGCTATCACATAGTACATGGAAATCCCACAATAAATAAGCCTTCACATGAATTCCATTTGCATTGTTGTCTTGTGCTTGAACTAGATTGTTTATACAACAACACATCATTTTGGCTTTCATTAAGTATCTATGAGATAACCTATTACCTGTTCACACTTTAGCAACAGGTTAGTCCTTTAATCATGTTGTCATTCAATCAACCAAAACCCACTAAAGGGCTAGATGCACTTTCAATCTCCCCTTTTGGTGATTGATGACAACTTGATTAAAGCTTACAAAATGATATAAACATTTAAACTTTTGGGTTCAATGATTTATGAGAGGCTCCCCCTTAATATGTGCTTATGATTAGAATTCACAAAATGACCTCAAAAGTCAATTGCACATACTAAAACAAATAGGAGACTCCCCCTAAATCATTGCATCCGTGGGGTGCATGTGTGTGTGACAAAGAGAAACCGTGATGCATATGACAAGATATATCACACAAGAATAAATATAAAAGCATCACATCAAATATTTTCATTCTAGCATGCATAGTCCTTACGAAAATAAATATGACATATGTAATTCACACATAGCACTCATTACAAATTTTCTCAAGTCCGAAAACCAATCGATATATATAGATAAAGATCATGTCTCAAGAGATACAAAGATAAAGCATAAGTAAGTCTCATCTCTCACATGATACAATCTATCACAAATCCAAGATACATCAATGAAGCTCAAAAACAAACTACAGCCTGCAGCTCAAAAACAAACTACAGCCTGCAGTACATATCTTCAGGTACAAAGATAAGCAAATGAAACTATCCTGAAGCTTTAATCAGTCTCTCTCCCCCTTTGTCATCTATCACCACAAAGGTCCAACAATGACATACTAAGGACAAAGGGGCTACAAGTCACGGAAAGTCGAGATCACTCATCATCATCATCTCGACCAAAGCATCCTCATCATCTCGAGCGTGCAACACCGGCCGGACGAGAACCACCCGCACCAGACGCGTCATAGCCACTCGAGACCAGAGAAGCCACCACCACCACAGTCACTCCACCAATCAGAGCATAGTCGTCACTGCAGGTCTTTGGGGCGTGGTGAGAGTGAGTAGGCATCGAGCCTCAAGTGGTAGAGTGTCGAGGTGCTCAGTGTGCTGCACTGCTCATTTGTCATTGTATGAACTCAACATACTCTCTATCATATCTAGCTTTCTTCTTGCTCCTCGGCCTCAGGCTCACTAGCTGCCTCATCTCGATAGAGGAGACCTAGGAGGATCAAGCTCAAGATTAGAAGCAATTTGCTTCAAAGTCCGAGTGTCCTTCCTCCTAGCCTCCCTCTCCTTCTCACGCCTAGTCTGGATGTCACGGCACATCCCAAATATGGAGCTGAAAAGCCTACGGATAGGCGAAGGAGGATCGCCACAGCGTGAAGTAGAACGTGAAGGAGCACGTGGTGAAGGTGAAGCTCCTGGCTGGTGCACCACTCCCAGTGCATCTGCCTCTGGTGCCTTCTTTGCTCCTCCACAGTCTCTGCTGGAGGTAACCTGCTCGAGCAAATCTGCAATAATCTTGTGGCCTTGTGAATCTTATCATACTCAAATGTGTGCCTGTCACACCGCTCAATCATATGCATGATATAAGGAGCAAAACCACAGCCCTTGAGGGGCCTCTCTCCAACACTCCTGATCTCGGACCAAATAAAGTCAAACATGCTGAAGGGCCGAGCATCAGGTGCCATCCTGTGGAGTAGGTTCCTAGAGTAATCAGCAATGGTGCCCTTGTCTCCACCCTTGTAGTCAATAGTCTTCCTGAACATCCTGTCCAGGTACCTGTAGGTAGGGTGAAGACCTAGAACCTTCCCCACAGCTCCTCTCTCACCACCAGCAGGATACATGTAGGCGAGCTGCTCAGGAGGTAACACCTGCTCGGTGTGGATCCTGTCCCTCTGGAGATCATCCTCTGAGAAGCCAAGATGGGCGGCAAAAATATCATAGTCAACACTGTACCACTGGCCCTCAAGCATCCAGTGCATCCGCCGCTCATCCTCCACAACAAATAGAGTAGCATAGAACTGAGCTACTACCTCTGTGTTCCAGTCATGCTGGAACTCCATGATCTCATAAACTCCTGTGCTCTGGCAGATGGCAATAGCATGATCAACCGAGGCCTTCGCAACTCTCTAATATATTGCCACCAATCCACTTTGAGACACGCAATTCTTTGGGTTCTGGTAAGAATCACACTGGAGTAGAAGTCCAAGTGAAAGGTCATGCAGAAGCGTGATCGTCTTGAACCTTAGGTAAGCTCCTCGGATCAACCTTTCGCTCATCTCTAGCTCTCCTGGTCATACCCTTTCCCCAGTAGTCAACTCTGCAACATAGGAGGCACATTGGGCGACGCGTGTCTCAGAAGACCATAATGCATCCCCGACCAGCCGGTGCCGAATCGGAGGAACTGACTCCTCCTCCTCAATCTCCCGCTCCTCATCTGAGCTGTCACCATCTCGATCCTCTATGAGTGCTCTTCCTCTTTTATCTTCTCTAGGCTCCACTCTGAGCATCGTAATCGGTGTCGTGTGGGAAGAAGAGCTCCGGGACCCTTCATCATCTTGAGGAGTTGCACTAGAGGCAGCCTGGTGGACTCTCCTGGCTTGGTGGTGAAATCCGGGATGCATATCCTGTCTCGCCTTCTTGTACTTCTCAAGTCTTTGGATCATGCCTGTGCTTGGACCTCGGCTCTGTCGTCCACTCATGGCACCGGTATCAGATCCAAAGATTTCCAAAGAATTTTAGATACATGCCCATAGCTTGTAATTAGACATAGATTCTTTCATCCAAGGTTTTGCAATCACCTCGACACACCATTGTCACAAGGTTTGCAAAACGTAGATACAAAAAGAAACTAAGCCTAACAAACCATTCTAGATAGGATTGAGTCGAGATCATCGAAGGCGATGCGCTCTGCTGGGCCATACCGGACATCGTCCGGTAGCATACTGACACACGTCCAGGTATGGGCGACCAAAGAACCCTAACCGGGGTTTCTCGATTCAAACCACCACGGATCAATTCCAAATTTTGGGCATTGCTTCTATATCACTAATGCAGCATATTTACCAAGGAATTTCCAAATCATGCATTAACCATGTAGATCGGACGAGGTCCGTGATTTAGGGTACCTTGAGAGGAGAGAAGAGAGAGCGATGTGAAATCCAAATCCACGGGCCTTCAATCCTTGATCCAAGCCTTCTCCAATGCAATCTCCTCTCTCTCTTTTCCTCGGTGAAATCTTGGTCGCCTTAGGGAGAAAGAAGGACGTTATCGGTTGGTTTGGAGGAGGCAAGTCTGTTTAACGAAGGGGTACGCTCTGCTTTTATAGTCCCGCTCATACCGGACACGTCCGGTAGCATACCGGACACGTCCGGTATACGCGAGCTGGCCCAAATAATTCCAAAAAGTGTTCTCACTCTTCCAAACCCTTTCTCTTTTCCAAATAAATGGCATAATCAATAATTTGCTTGCTTGAGAGAGATAAAGTGAGACAAAGTAGATTGTGGACTTAAGAAAGCCATGTCATGTGTGATTAGCCAATCAAACAATCAAGGAGAGCTATAATCATCACATGGCAAGGCTAGGTCACAAAGACCAAGATTCAAATAGTTTTTCAAATTCACACCACCTACACATGCTAGTTGTGGGTTTTGAAAAACATCTCTCCTATGTCACACAAATGCACATTCTAACATGTAAAGGGCCTTAGATGCACTTACAATACATGTATGTAAAAACATACCTTTGCCTTGAGCCCACAAGAATACCACTAAGAAGACACATGGCATGATAATTTTTATGTTGACCTTGATTGCCAAGTAATCATGCTTGATACAAATTCAATTTTTTTTTATCCAAAGGACTACAAAGAGTGCTAGATAAATTTGTTAGTCCACAATGGTGTAAAATAGAAATTTAGCTCCCCCTAAATAAGTGCTTCAAGTATTTTGAATGACTTTCAACGAGTACTTTTATTCTGATAAGAAATTGAGAGCCAATTTTCATTTTGACCATGAACCAAATAAGATTGCCATATTTAAAAGTGAGCTTCGGGAGATGCTCACAATCCACTTAGATTTAATAAATCACAAGCTTCTGAGTAAATTAGAGATTTATGAATCATATATTAATCAAAGACTCAGTTGCAATTTAATTTGTGTTCTATTTCCTGTAATACCGGACACGTCTGGAATACACAGAACAGAAACACTGACTTTCTGTCCCTGGCCATACCGGACACGTCCGATAGTAATACCGGACACGTCCGATATTTGCAGGACAGAGACAATTAATTCTCTGCTTGTGATTCTTGTTTAGCTCTAGTATTTATTGTATACTTGCACCTCAACAAATGAATTGCTCTACTAGAGAATTATTAAAAGCATCATATGACAAAGTAAAATTCTTTTTAATTGAATCTAATTAGCCACTTTCATTATTTCACAAATGTACTTATTTGTGAACTATAGAACATGAAACGAACAAAGTGGCTATCCTAAAAGGTTTAGGTACTTGTTACCAATGGTGATAATGAAATATATGATATATTCATTGAATTATCTTCGGGTCAACCATATAAGGAATTATGATAAGAATTGGTTGATAGATTGAGTGAAAATAGTCACATTGCTTGCTCAATCACCCCGAAGCTTCCATCTCATCACCAAGTACCTACATCATTAACCTAAGCACACTTTGGTACCCAACTCTTGTTGGGTCCTTTTGAGTTAGTCAATAAGTGCTTAGGCACCCAAATGGCTTTAGCATTAGTTTGTGGTGAACACATCACCTTACTAGTGCTAACTCCATTTGTGGTCTTCCTAAGCATATCATTATAAACAAATGTGTTTGGCTTAGGAGTTTTACCATTTGGGCATTCATAGCTTAGATGCCCTTTCTTCTACTACAAGCATAGCATATGCGGCCTTTGTGTGCTCTATGCTTGATTTGCTTGTATGGACATCTATCAACCTTGTGGCCCATCTCATTGCACCCATAGCATCTTCTAGTTGCAACTTGGGCTTCCTTTCTTGCTTCTTTGTACATTGGGCATTTCTTGGTAGAAGCCTTTTGATTGGCGGCTTCAACTTTGTCGGCCCAACTCTTGTGTGGACACATAGCCCACTCATGTCCATACAATCCACAACCATAGCACATCCTTTTTCCATGTTTCTTGCTCTTGGTTGTGTTGGCCTTGCTTGAGATGTGATTCTTTTGTTGGGCTTTGGAGGAAGCAAGGTTTGAACCCTTCTCAAGCTTCTTCACCATGTTATCACGGTTATCTTGAGAAGGTTGTGCTTTCTCCTTACCCTTCAACCAGAATCACATCTTTCTTTAATCTTTGCACTTCTTCTTTGAGCTCTATGTTTTCTATAAGATTTAGCTCAATCGAAGATTGGCTTGCTTGAGGAGCACACTCATTAGTACAAGAAATATTTATTTGAGATGGTGTACTAGTGAGCGGATGTGTGAGAGGTTGAGAGAATTTTACCGATGTAATCACAACCTCATGAGCCACCTCAAGCATGATGCTTGATTCTACTACTTCCTCATGAGAGCACTTTAGATGAACATAATTTGCTTGTAGCTCATTATACTTGCTTGATAGTTCATCGAGCCTTGCCTTGAGCTCAAGTTTTCCTTCTCTAGTTGTGAAACACTAGAAGAGGAATTAGTAACTAAAGCATGCTCGATTGACAATTTTTCATACCTCTCATTTATTGCCTTTAGCTCTTGTAATTTGGAGATGAGAAACTTTTCTTGATTTTGAAGCGATTGCTCTTGCTTCTCAATCTCTTCTTCAAGCTCATCATTCTTTTCAACTATCTTCATGATGATGAACTTGTCTTTATGGTTGAGATGATCAAGGTTGTAGTTGTCTTCAATTTCAACATCACTCTTATCTTGATCATCTACTTGTGCTTTCTCCTTTTCTTGATCTTTCTTGTTATTCTTCTTCTTGCTTTTCTTGGCCATGAGACACAAGTGATGAGTATCATGAGATACTGAGGTTGACTCATCACTTGGTCGCCATCGGGCTTGAGCATCGCTACAAACAGCTGCTTGCTGGTCTGCTGCCTCGGCCATACCGGACACGTCCGGTAGGCATACCGGACACGTCCGGTATGTGCAGGCAGACAGCACGTCATGTGCTGCTTGCACTTCTTGCTCCGGCTCGGTGCTCTTGAGGTCTTGTGAGGCTTCTTCGCTGTATGATGACACAATGGACATACTTTCCAATGACTTAATCTCAAGTGCATCATCACATTTGGATTTTCCATACAAATCAAAAAGTCTAGTCCAAATGAGATGAGCACTCTCCGGAGGTGGTTGTTCATTGAAGATTGCCTCATCTTGAACCTCTACACTCAATGTACTCAAAATAATATTAATAGCTTGAGCATTGAGTTGCACGCATATCTCTTCCTCTTTTGACAAATTTTTGTAGTTGCTCCAATCAACTATAGAAAGAGGTATGCTTGCATCCACAATATGCTCAACAAGAGGACTAATATCTCTAAAAGCATTGAGTACATGTATTGACCAAGGTAGAAAGTTTGAACCATCATTTTGGAGAAGCACCGGCTCCAACTCGATAGGCGTCGACATCCTTTTCTCACGGCGGTGAAGCTTTAGGTGAGAACCTTGCTCTGATACCAATTGAAAGGACCTAGGATGTCGCCTAGAGGGGGGGTGAATAGGCGTTTCTGAAAATTAACACCTTTAAATGCGGAAACAATTAGAAAGGGGAGTTTCCAAAATGGAAACTCCAAATTAAGAGTACTACCACCCCTCACAAGTTAGCCACAGAGTAAACAAGGTATAAAGAATATATCTAGAAGCTACAACCCTGCAACATCAAGTTAGAACAGAGAATAAATATTTTTAGTGCAGGCAGGAAATACCGGACGTGTCCGGTATGAATACCGGACGTGTCCGGTATACACGATTTCTGCAGATCAGCCCCGAACTTGCTCCTTTTGATTTCTATCTTCAAACCAAACTGCAGGCACCTAATTTAACTATCAGTGTACACAGAGAACCTGCACAAGTGCTAGAGCAACACAAATATCAAATGAAATGCGAATTGAGACACGATATTTGTTTTACCGAAGTTCGGACTCGTTCGAGTCCTACTCTCCGTTGAGGGGGGTCTGCAGGCGACCCAACAAGGTCACCCTAGAGGATACCACGAAGGTCACTCTAGCCGAGTCTTTTCCAACTCCTTTTCCTCCTTCCACTAATTGATTCCGAGGCGGCGGAATCGACCAATTACAAACTTTCCGAGGCACACCACAATCTCCCGGGTGCTCTCCGTGACGTCTAACCGCTCTAGGACTGAAGAGTCCAAGAGTAACAAATCTGAATCACGAGATTGACAATATGCACAAGTGCTCAAGTGGTGGCTTGCTCTCTTTTCAAATTCTCTCTTAACCCACAAATTGATTTTGTAATTTGGATCACACACTCACTAAGAGAGGGTTTAGGAGAGTTGGCAAGGCTCAAAAAACGTGTGTCTATCTCAAGAGAATCAATGACCTCCAAAGGTGGAGGCTTGGGGTATTATAGCCCCCTTGAAAAACTAGCCGCTTTATAGCCGTTGCAAATACCGGACACGTCCGGTATGCATACCGACACGTCCGGTATGACTCACTCACACCAACGGTAACTAAATTACTGATGATGTTGTGAGGCATCGGAACTCCCAAGAATGCTTGGGACTTCCGACCGTCGAACTCCCCGACTCAAGTCGGAACCCCGACCCTCGGTAATTTTGAAAAACATGTAATCGAAGTTAAAGTTAGTGAGGTGTGGAACTCCCGACATATGTCGGAACTCCCGACCGTCGGAACTCCCGACATACGTCGGAACTCCCGACCCTCACGGCTTTTGAAAACTAGCCGTTGGCTTCTGGTCATCCATACCGGACACGTCCGGTATTAATACCGGACACGTCCGGTATGACCAGGACAGTGAACCCTCCAAGTCAGTTGAAGTGCGACACGTCGGAACTCCCGACCCATGCCGGGACTCCCGACCGTCGGAACTCCCGACCTACGTCGGAACTCCCGACTAACCAACCCGAGAACAACAATTTTACAATTCTTTGGACAAATCTGGGACACGTCCGGTATGAATACCGGACACGTCCGGTATTGCCAGACCAGCAACAAATCAGTTAGCTCTTTTGTCTCTCAAATACTCAAAACTCACATGGGTTGGCTTGAGCACTTATGAAACATTATCTATCAACATGATGCATCCCTCTTAATAGTACGGCATACCTATTAAACTCAAGACAAACGGAAATATGAATTTGTACCACTTGAGTTGTTCTTTTGAATTGATGCCGTCCCTTCCAATCTTCATCAAGTAAGGGTGCTAACATGTTGATGTTGATCTTTTCACTTGAGCATAGCCATCTTGAGCATGTGACTTGATTCCATTCATCAAGTTTGAATAATCCCAAATGTATCAAGTCACTTCCATCAAATACTTCATTATAGATTTGATCCTTCACATCAATATGACCATCTTAGCTTGACTAGTACCTCAACTAAATACAAGTACTTTCTTCTTCACCCTAGCTAGGTTCTTGACCGCCAAGCCGCCGCTTGCCCTTCACCCTTGCTTAGTACCTCGAAGCCTTTCCTTGCTATCTTCACCATCTCAAGCCATCAAGTCACATCTTGTGTTGAATCATCCATTCATATGTATTGTTATCTTTTTCATTTTAATTTAGCAAGCTTCAGATATGAGACCATTCCATATGCAATCCATCATGTCTCATTAACTAATAATCATGAGCTTGCTATCACATAGTACATGGAAATCCCACAATAAATAAGCCTTCACATGAATTCCATTTGCATTGTTGTCTTGTGCTTGAACTAGATTGTTTATACAACAACACATCATTTTGGCTTTCATTAAGTATCTATGAGATAACCTATTACCTGTTCACACTTTAGCAAACGGGTTAGTCCTTTAATCATGTTGTCATTCAATCAACCAAAACCCACTAAAGGGCTAGATGCACTTTCAGGTTTCAACGTGGAAATCATCCGCACGGATATCTTTGAAGCTTAGAAGCGTGCGCTTCGAGTCGAGGTACAATAGTGCATCTTTCACAAAGATTTGATTACCCATAGGGAGAACCAGTGTGGCACTTTCGGTGCCCACAATATGAGCATTGCTTCCGGCAATGGTAATAATATTTCCACTTTTCTTAGCCAAAGTGTGGAAATATCTGGTTTCCCTCAATATTGTATTGGTGGTGCCACTGTCTATAAGACAGATCTCCGCTTCAGCCATTGGGCTCCCACGAGGCCTGCCAAAAATCATAAGAATTTGGGGATTTAACATAAAACATATATTACAAAAGAAAGACCAACATTCATAAATATTGCAAGGAGTTTGGGTCCATTTAACATGTTACAAATGCTCTTCAGGAGCATGCATGGTCAAACTCTACATGCGGACATTACATTATGACTGACATGATATTTCAGGGATTATTGTAGGTCCCTGAATATATCAATGTCATCCTCAAGAAGGTCGTTCTCACTTCTGTCCATTTGGACGTCTTCACCATTTCCTTTTGTTTCGACGAGCATGTCGCCACATTTCTGAGCTTCGGGCTCAGTGGTGAAGTGGGACTCATGTTGACCTTTACCCTTATTTTTACTCTGTTGGTAGAGGTCAACCAGGTGTTTGCGGGTGCGGCATTTGCGGGACAAATGCCCCTTTGCTCCGCATCTGTAGCAATCACCTTGCTCTTCCCCACTATGTTCACCATTTTCCTTCTTGGTTTCGCTTTTATCTCTGGGGTTTTCCTTGCCTTTGCCTTTGAACAAGGCGCCTCTTTTCCCCTTCCAACTTCCCCTTCCACAACCTTTCTTGCGGTTGCGAGAACTCTCAGCAACGTTGGCATGTGCTTCGGGCATAGCAAAAGAACTAGTAGGCCGGGCAGAATGATTGTTCATGAGAACTTGATTCTGCTATTCAGCAACCAACAGTACTTCAATTAGCTCAGAGTACTTAGAGTACTTTGAGTTCCTGTACTGCTGTTGCAGTGTTATGTTGCCGGGATGGAAGATAGAAAGAGTTTTCTCGATCATATCAGTGTCAGTGATCCTCAGGCCACATAGACACAGTTTGGACACAATCCTGTGTAAAGCGGAGTTATATGCTGCCACAGACTTAAAGTCTTGGAAACGTAGAGTGATCCACTCCTGTTGCGCTCTGGGGAGCACAATCGACTGTTGCTGGTTGAAGCGGTCCTTCAGGGGCTGCCATAAAACCAGTGGATCCTTCATAGTCATGTACTCAGACTTCAGGTCTGAGAGTAAATGGTGTCGCAAAAAGTGCAACGCATTCGCTTTATCATGTTTTGTGCGCTCATCCTTGCCCGCTTCAGGCTGGACAATGGTATGATCGAGTCTCATGCCGTCGAGTCTGATATCGACGTCAGTAGCCCAGGTTAGGTAGTTGCTGCCATCTAGGGCAAACATGGTGAAATCCCTCTTCGCAATATCCGACATGCCTGCACCATTAATATGCAGAATTAGCGAACGTCGGTTATTTGTAATCTTCAGCATTACGACTATACGTGATCTTCAGGATCACATAGTCATGTATAATCTTCAGGACTATACATTTTCCCCAAATATATTTGCATATAATCTTCAGGATTATATACGATTTATACCAAAAAACATAAACTTGCATAAAAATAAATCTGCAGGATTTAAATAGATGCAAGAAAGTAAATTGCAATAACAAAGTAATACGCAACAGTATAAATAACATAAAGTAATATAGTGGACTTCAGGCCACTATTATTTTCACGGGCTTCAGGCCGTGCTATTTATGCGTGCGACTTCTGGTCGCGAACGCGTAAGCCAAACGGCTTCAGGCCACTTTCCTTTTGTTTATTTACATGCCGCATGGGAGAGGATGCCGTGCAGCATGTATGCGTGGCTCCTGGCCACTTTACAGTACAGAATTGTTGACGGCCTTTCTTATCCCTTCCATCTCTCTCTTAGGCCTCGTTCGCTTCGTGGAGAATGAGCCCCGGAAGAATTTCGGCCCGGAACCATTCATTAATTTATATAAGATTTTTATATCCGGAATACTTCCTCCCGTAATATCGGCTGACCGAACGAAGCCTTAGGAAGAAGAGATAAGAAGTTTGCTTCTCTGAGAGAAGAACGGGAACAAGGAGGCCACGGCCGGAGGGGCTCTCGCCAGCGCTTGATGGCCAGAGGCCAGCGGCGGCGGCAGTCTGCAGGGCCTGCCCATGTGCGCCAGCGGCGGTCAGACGGCTCAGCTCTGCGCGCCCGTTGACGGCCGGGGTGGCTGCGGCGGCGGCCTGTAAGGCCTGCTCGTCCGCGTCCATGGCAGCCAGTGGCGGCAGTGCGTCCCACGCAGTCGCTTGCGGTGGCCTTGCTTGTATGCTCAGCTCAAATATCCGGTTGCTTCAGGCAACCATCGAGGTATGGCTTGAAGCTACGCTCGACTACCGTGGTGCGTGTATGCACATCCACAGGTGAAGAGCTTGTTCATGGCATCTGTATGTAAGATAATCGATTTCTCACCTTCTTACCATTAGCCCGGTAGTACTCGTGCTGATAACGTGTTAATAAATCGGTTCTGTCGGTGCACGCACACAGAAGCACAGAGACACAAATATAGAACAGAGAGAGATAGGGAGGAACGGGAGCTCTTGTTATTTTATTTCCCAGTTGCCTCATTGCCTGTGTATACATGAGAGACGAACTCGTCTCTATTTATAGAAGTGACCGACAGACAACGCTTCTCCGCACTCCCATGAGCCTTGTCATTTTAGCGTTCTGTCATATTAGCGTTCTGTCATATTAGCGCTCTGTCATATATGATTCACCCACATCCATACTTCACGTTTCACAACAGGCATCTCCCGTATCCGTGAACGCAAAGTCTAAGGTGCGCGGGGTCGGGCTCCTGGTGGAGGTAGCGACCGCACGCGGCCTGGCCTGCGTGCCATTGGGCCCTCTCGAGCCTGCTGCACTTGACCTGCCTCGTTTGAATTGGCACGGGTCCAAAGCTTGTGCTACTTTTAGCTACTGGCGGTTCAGTAAAGATTCTGTGCTTAAAAATTCTGAGGCCACATGCTGGTGATGTCAGCCTGTAGATATGTAGTCCCTCACTCCGTATAGAAGAGAATGTAACTATGAGATCTGTACCGATCAAAGTAGCTTAAGTTTGACTAAATTTATAGCAAATAATATTAATATTTATTTTTCTAAATAAATTTGTTATGAAAATATATTCTATGACTAATCTAATGATACTAATTTTTTATTAGAAATAATAGTATTTTTTATATAACTTTGGTCAAATTTCAAACTGATTGACTTCTCGAAAAGCGAAAATTACATCTTTTATGGACGGAGAGAGTACTGGTACCTGTTTGTGCGCACTTCGAACAAATTGCTTGCAGGTTGCTTGTCTCTCCTGCTACCTGCTACTCTTAATTTTATTTAGTTTTTGTTTTATGTGAGTTTTTAGTTTTCTTTTCATTCTTGTATTCTTCTTCTTTTTTTACTTCTTTTGGGTTTCATTTTTTTCTTTAGTTTTTATTTTCTATTTGTCATTTTCAGTTTCATTTTCCGGTAATTTTAGTTTCATTTTTTTTTCAATTTGTATACTTTAGTTTTCAGTCTTGTTGATTTTTTTCATTATTTTCTTTTTTCATTGTGTCTTTTAGTTTTAATTATTTAAGTTATGTTTTTTTCTATTTTTTCTTTTCAGTTTTAAGTTAATTTTTTTTAGTTTCAGTTTTTAGTCAAGCTTTTTTTAATGTTTTTTAGTTTCAGTTTTCAGTCACCCTTTTAGGTTCGAATACAATCCTAAATCCTACGTGTTAGTTGTATAATAACGTATCCTCTAAGTTGGCGCCTGCAATGCTTCTTCTAATAATTTGCCCCTCAGGGTGCAGCCTTTCTTATTTTGGGTCACTACTCTTGTCTTTTTAATAAATGTTCCTCCAATTATTAGCTACTCATGTTTCCTGGCTCATACAGTGGGTTTTATAATAACTTGCCTCTCTAGTTGCCAGCTTATGCAATGCTTGTACTAATAATTTGCCCCCACGTTGTAGTTTGTCTTGTTTGGTGCCCCTACCCTCATTTTTTAATAAATGCCCCATGTTGGTAGCAAGTCATGTTTCCTGGCTTTTTTTAATGCGTTGTATAATAACTTGACCTCTTTAATTGGCAGCTTATACATTGTTTATTTTTAATAATTTGCCCTTTCAAATTGTAGTTTGTCTTGTATTGAGCCGCTGCTATCTTTTTAGGGGTTAGTATCTTTATATAAATACTATATAACAATTTTATTATATTCTCATGGTAACAATAGATGTGCATACTATGTAAAAACTTTATTGTATTTTTGAAGTAGCAAGTTTAGTATTACATGGCAGCAACTCCTACATAAATCTTCTGGCATATTTTAACACATAAATTGCTACCGGAATAAAATTCTTCGAAATATAGGTAAATAGGGTTTAGTGAGTTTAGTTTTGTTCGTCTCGTTACGTAGAGCACACGTGACGAAATTAAAAACCGATACAACATTAAAAAGTTATAGCCATTTAGGGCCAGTTTAGTTCCCCAAAATTTTGCTAAAATTTTTCAGATTCCCCGTCACATCGAATCTTTGGACGCATGCATGAAGCATTAAATATAAATAAAAAATAAAACTAATTACACAGTTTAGACGAAATCCACGAGACGAATCTTTTAAGCCTAATTAGACTATGATTGACACTAATTGCTAAATAACAACGAAAACCGCTACAGTACCATTTTGCCAAATTTTTTAGCATCTAAACAAGGCCTTAAAGAAATGGTTTGACTTTTTTTTTGCTTGTCAGAGCTGGTCGGGACGCCATGCATGTCGCGCATGTGCAAGTGCGTGCGCGCTGCGCGCCTGAGCGGCTGGGGACCAAGTGCAAGTGAGCACTGTCGTGCATGCACTCACGCGTGGGGGCAGGGACCTGGGGTCGTGCGTTTTGACTGTACCGCGACGGGTCGCGCTTTAACCGCCTCCATGTGTGAATGTGTGATAAAAAAACAGAGGTAAAATGACGTTTCTTCTCAGAGAAAAAAACAAAGGTAAAATGACGTACGTACACACAAAGGTAGTTAAACATTCGTGCATGGAGATGAGAGTAGCTCATGTTTTGGGAAAATCATCAGTAGCAAAATGGAGCGGCAACGGATTTGAAAAAAAAAGGGAGCGGCAACAAAGTGTCAAGGCTCGATTATGAGAGTCGAGTCGCGACTACTATTAATTCATGTTCTTTTGAGCTTTCCGTCCATTCGTTTTAGCTTTGCAACTCAAGGTTTCACATTGATACCTACAAAGTATCGCGTGAACAATGGTCATCGTGGGTTCCTCAATTATTATTTCTAAATAAACAA
Organism: Miscanthus lutarioriparius; assembly: GCA_904845875.1. NCBI lineage: Eukaryota > Viridiplantae > Streptophyta > Magnoliopsida > Poales > Poaceae > Miscanthus > Miscanthus lutarioriparius. The sequence goes on along the minus strand of CAJGYO010000828.1, from coordinate 90,758 downwards.
AATCTGAAAATCATATATCTTGGGAAAATGTAAAGCAATCTAATAAATCAATACGAAATAAATAAAAAATAACATCTTGGAAGTGAGGACTAGCTCTAATGAAAAATAAACAAAAAAACCTTATATGAATTTCAATGTTAAGGCCTAAATGCCCTTATGAAAATAGCCTGGTAAATCTTCTATATGCAAATTAAGCCCATTAATACAACGGAGTATTTTCACTTTTAAGCTTCATGGACAAACTCATATAGTCTTTTTCTTCTCACTTGTTGCAATGCACAAACATATCCTTTAAGCAATTGCCACTCTTTTATTTGAAGTCATAATCCTCTAAACTTTGGAGGCATTGGGAGGCGTTATGGCCATATGGGCCCACCGACCATAGACACATCTAACGTCTCCCTCATTGATGCCTCTCAACGCCTTCCCTCTTATGGGCCCACAAATCATAGACACAACCAACGCTTCCTGACGCCTCCCCAACCATAGTAAAAAAGTTCAAATAAAGAAGTTATAAGCTTTTAGTGCATCTAGACTGTCTCCAACAATAGTTACCCAAAATACAAGACCCATTCCATATTTGGGTAGCGCTATAGGCAAATGGTTCCATACCCATTTTTTGTCTTCTCCAACAACAACACCAAAAAGAGAATCATTTCTGTAAATTGGTCTCCAGAAGAGAGGATACTCAGATATAGGTTATACCTCTCATGGCATCTAAAATGGGTCTTTCATATAGGTACTCTGTTGGAGGCTATATGTATTCTGTTGGAGACCCATTTTTATTTGGGTCTCCTAATGGGTCTTCTGTTGGAGACAGCCTTAGGTGGGTGCATATCTATTTTCGTCAAAGCTAGAGCATGGCTGATTTGGTGGTGCACCTTGATGAAGTTGGAAGACTCCATAGCGCGAGGTGATCGGACTACTCCGATGAGAGTGAGGTGAAAGGAACTAGAGGAACCAAAGTGTTGGATGGGAACTCGAACAAGCTGCATGGAAGGGGGTGGCGAGCAAAAAGGCAATGGAAGACACATTAATTAATTGCTTGGGAGTTTTCACGTCCAATTCCCAGAAATAAATTGAGAGACAGATGGAGTAAGAAGGGCTAGGAAAAAGAAAACCCTACTTGTTCTTGCATAGTTGCATGAGTGAAGTATAAAAAAGATGGTAAATATTTGATTTCCAAACTTAACTAAAGCGAGAAACCATATTGTCAAATAGCATCCTAGAAGTACATTGGGGGACTGATGGAGTATGAAAGGCTAGTGGAAAAAAGTCCTACTCACACTATAGTTGCTTGAACGAAGTATAAAAAAAGATGGTAATATTTGATTTTTGAACTTAATTTAAATTGAGAATTCATATTGTCAAACGGCATCCAGAAATAGATTGAGGGACATATGTAGTAGGAAAGGCAGTGGACAAGAAAACCCTACTCATGCTTGTATAGTTGCATAAATGAAACGTAAAAAAGAGTCATAATAAATATTTATTTTCCAAACTTAATTAAAGCCGACGACTTTGCTGTGATCTTTCAAGACTAGTATATGCGACGAGCCGACGACGGAGGTTATATTATACACAATGTATGTTTAAAAAGGATAGGAACGTGTGACTAATCGTATCAGGCCATAACTCTTTTTGGCTATTTATTTTTGTTGTTAGTGGTCCAGGCATATATAAAAAATTTTGGTCTATTTATTTCTACTGGTAAACTTCTATTTCCGAGAACTATTATATATAAGTACATATAAATTTATCATTGCTCAACTTGCTCGAGAAATTTTCTATGTTTAGAAGCTCTTATAAACAGCTTTTATGCATATGTATACAAGTTTTTTTCGCTATTCAACATCGGTAGAAAAAGAAATAATTTTGCAAGAATTCGTTCAACTATATTTTGTTTATTTAAAAAATATTTCATAACAATTGTACTAACAATTTTTTTTATAGAAAAACAATGTAAAATACAAATTATAGTAGGAAGAAGTTTTTAGACACTTTTTAAATAACTTTTGTACTACACATGAGATCTAAGGAGGTGGAAAGGAACGTGGAGGTCGATGGTCTAGTTGTAGATAGATATGCAAATAACTTCTATTGTGGTCCACCGCCTGGAAGTAGGCATAGTGATGAGGACATCCAAACCATATCTACATCATCGGTTACACCAAGACCAACTCAAGTCATACATCAAGAAACAAGTGCAACAACGGCTACGCCAAGCCAAGCATTGGATACACCCACACAAGTGTATAAAGGACCGATTACACGCATCCGTGCAAAGTTAGTCCAACAAGAGGTGCATGCTTTCCTCTCTGAGTTACATCCTAACATTGATGAGAACTATATACTGCCTAAATCGTGTACTCTAATGTTACTCAGGTTTACACAAGAGGCTACACTACCGGGTTTAATGAAGGACGCAGAGGGTCACGCCAAGGACACAAAGATTGCTGCCCAAGATGAGAAGGGTGGCGCTCCAAGACCCAGGAGTACACTTGTTTATACCAAAATTTGGGAAGAAGAACTCGAAGCTTTTAGGATTGTGTCATCAAGGAATCGATTAGATGTGAATCGGTATCAGCTGATTTAGATGCGATGTCAGAATCGGCTATTTTATAGATGACGTCAGCAGACGACGTCAATAGGCTATGCTTGAATGGCGCCAGGAAGATGTGTCGGACTCTACAGGTAAAAAAATTAGGGTCCAAGTTATTATTAAGTTAGGAGGTTTTATTTTATTCCAAGAATTATAATGAGTCGTATTTGAGTAGGATTCATATTTAGGTTCCGGGTATAAATATTAGACCCTGTTTATTTTACAAAGAAAATGAACACTCAATCAATATAATCTTTTCGGCTTTCGCCATCGCATTAGGAGTAGGAGTACTGTAGATCTCAACGAGTTATTCAGCAAACAGGGCTGCATCGACTGATCGATCTCCAGCTTGCTTGTGAGTACCGTCACGACTTGTATTGTGCTTGTAAAGCTGCATCAGCTGATTGATCTTTTATGAGCCATAATATAAGTTAGTTATCGATATGTATCGTAGTATGTAATTGATATCTTACGAATCATAATATAGATCAAAGTTATCGATCTTGTGTTAAATACTTGTTGTTTAATACAATATCACCAGTTATCGAATATGCTAAGATTAGTAAGATTTTTCTTACTGTTTTTTTGTTGATTAACCGGTTATCGATCTTGTTATAATTAATATTTTATTAATTATAATAAAACCACCCGATTGAGATAGAGATAGATCGGTATCATATCATTTTAATTGGTCGTCCTTTGATCTGGCCACGCTTTAAATCTTATAATTGATGGCTTAATTCTGCTAGATTGACTGATTTATCTCTATTCCAATCAAACATAGTATGCATCCAAAGATATGTTTTAATCTTGAATAAACTTACTAGTTAATGAGATCTAATTTAATGACAATACCATAGCTACATCGATCCTGTCGAACCTCACTGGTAAGACTTTAGATTAGAAGTTATCGATTAATGGTCTTGTTCATGATCAAGATATGTACTCTGTTTGTTTGCTATGACTGGATTTGCTTATACTCTCACGTATATAGCATGTTTTCGTGAATCTGTCAACATATAGATGGTTTTATAGATTCTTTGGCTTTAGTTTGTTATCATCATCATAACTGCATCAATCCGATCGAACCTCACTGTTGATGATAATAGATTAGATTCAAACTATTTATAGATTCATTTATATTAGACAGTCAATTTGTTCGCATGTTATACTCTTTTCATCAAACTTATCGGCTCGACGTTTTTATATCGATCATGTTCCATTTAGCCGATGATGCTTTCTGATGTTCCATGAGCATCGGTTATTTTGATTCATATCATTATCATTTAATATTAGCCGATAACCCTTATTTTAAAGATCTTCATTTCATGGATACGTCGGATATCGACTATTTAGTCGATAGCCTTATTGAATCGGCTATCTAGCCGTACATTTGGAACTGTCTGGTGCAACACCGACATGTTCTACCTTAAATTACTGATAAGATTTTCTCTTCTTGTCAATTGCAGGTCAAATTGACTGGCACGTCGTTGGGTTTTTAGAATCGACTGGTTCTGTGTTGAAGCCAATCACATCTCTGGTCTCAGCTCTTTCCACTTAGATCATCCGACTTGCCGTGTGTTAATCACATCGCCACATTTTTGTGTTAACAACACTGTAGAAGCCTCAACTTCCTGTGCAAAACTGTACCATCTCAGGAAAAGACATAGGTCATAATATACATGGTTGGAAACCTCGTCAAGTCTAGTTTCCAACCCAACAACCGGCTACTCATTTGGATTCCTGAGCAGAGAGTAATGACCAATTTACTGAAGGCTGCGCAGAAGTCCAAAAGACGCGCGGGAATTGAAGACCACCTCATGAATGCTTCAACCAGTTGGCCTTCCACCTCCCAACATGGCCCTTTCAGTTCATAGCTATCTAAGAGACTTATTCCTAGTATAAATATCACCTGTATGCTACGAGAAAATAACTTTTGATCATTTGAGAACCTGATATGGTATTGCAGTCGAGCTGCGCTGAGTGTCATACTCACCTTTGTTCTTGCGAGTTCTTCTTGGGCTTATGAGAAATCTCTCCGAGGTCCCCTACTTCGTGCTCTACGGTTTTCAGTTAGGTTGCGTCGTATTGTATGGATTAGTCTCGGTTTGTGGTTCTGCGATCGTTCGGAGATCGAGTTGAAGTACTCAAGGTTTCAGTGTCTCTCTCCCCATCGCTTGGTCGCATCCAATCTTTGTCAGGTATAAAGCTAGTTACCCGTTGTTTCTACAGCAAGTTATCCTTTGTTTTAGACCTACTATCGTGAAGATCGGGCCATCCCCTTGCCGATTCATATTGGTACCTTATCACATAGGTCGAGAAAGTAAATTTGCTCTCAAGAGTACATGCCCTCGTGATGTGGACCATTAGATGTGTATCGTGATCTGTGCGCAATAAGAGCTCAATTATGCACAGATCATGATTCGTCCACATCATGAGAGCATGTAATCTTGAGGGAAAAAAGTTATATTTGAATAGGCCACCATGTTGGTGTTCGTCCTAGACGGGACGCACACACAAATGGCACCGATGCCACCATCCTGAACGGACGAGCTGCTCTCGTACCGTACGTGCACTAGCGAGGGCATCTTATTACTCCTGTTAATTTGTTTTTACATGATCACATAGATCTTAGCCATTAAAAGTATGTTCGGTTCAGAGTTGGACAGTGGTGCCTGATACAGGTAGCACTTCCAGGCGTTGGATCTTGGGATCTTGGACGTCTAAGGCAAGATGTGCTTCCTTGGTCTGAGTTGCCTGCCCTAGAGACTAATCCAAATAGCCCCTAAATTAATAGACCCTATTTTGATTTTGCCAATTTGACGACCACATCACAATAAACTAAGGTGGCTACTACTTAGGTTAATAAGTACCTAAGTAATGGAGATCAAAATCAGAAAATACACCAATTTTTGGGGTTGACTACCTTTATTTGGTCACGATAACTAAGCCGCACGAAAGCAATAGCAATATAATAACTGTATATAAGAGATACAGAATAATATGTTACTAATGTTGTCCATGTCATAAATGTAAATTTAGAGATACTTGTTTTTTTTCCATTGCTAAAATCCAGCTTGAACAGACACTAATGTCCTTTTCTATCATAGTAGCATGGGACAAGACACTTTTGAGGTGTTTAGTTTAAGGAATCATTTTATTTTAGATGAGGTGGTACATATGTAGGTCCATGCCATTCAAATTTGATAGGATGACTTCATTCCTCATATTTGTACTTATTATCAGCTTGTAAGAAATGACATGGTGACGGATAAGTTTATTCCATTCTATAGACCAACCAAAAAAAAAGGTGAGAAATGAGAAATAATAGATTACTTCAATCCACATAAAGTCCTTTTGACACCATAACTATTCACAAAACACGATTTTTCTCTCTGACTTGCATAGTTGCATGAACAAAGTATAAAAAAGATGGTAAATGTGGATGGTAAATATTTGATTTCCAAAATTAAAGTGAGATATCATATAGTGAAACAATACTAAATTGTTTTGCAATATAGGTAAAAAAAAGTTGCCTAGCACATACATGGGATATGTGCAAGCTTGCCCTAGAATGAAGGCGGCCAGAATCTTAACGTTCTTAGATGAATTTTTGTAATTCGATATGACCGCTTTCGACTTCTTTCTAAGGCAAGGTCCAGTGACAACCGTCCTCTTTGGTTTAAATGTTGCAAAGGGTGCTTGCCGCACTTAAACGGTCTCCAACAGAGCATGCAAACCGTGACCCAAACGCAAAATAGGTCATTCACAGTGTTTTGTCTACCAAAAACAACGTTCCAACAGAAAACCCAAACACCTCACCCATTTTGCATACGAGGCTTGCCGAAACGCAAATCTGCGTCGTCGAGAGAGACCGACGCAAATCTTTGGCGTCGTAGTGGTGGGCCCGTAGGAGCGGGCGCGGCCAGGCGGACTGCTGCGGGGAGCCGCCGCGGCGAGGTCCGCCTCGAGGCGCGGCCGGCGGGTACCGCGGCGAAGCGAGGAGCTGGCATCCGGGGTCCTCCTCGCTCGCGACTGCAGGATCCGGGAGGGAGGGGTGCCGCCGCCGGCTGGATCCGGGAGGGAGGGGCGCCGTGCTCAACGAGGGAGGAGAGAGAGGGACGGGCGGCGCCGGGGTAGAGAGAGAGAGAGGGACGGGAACGGGCGGCGAGGAGCCGACGCGGCGAGGTCCGCCTCGAGGCGCGGCCAGCGGGTACCGCGGCGAGGCAGGGAGCGGCCGTCGGGGAGCGGGGATCCGGGGTCCTCCTCACCCGCGACTGTCGGATCCGGGAGGGAGGGGAGGGAGGGGTGCCGCCGCCGGCCGGATCCAGGAGGGAGGAGCGCCATGCTCAACGAGGGAGGGGAGAGAGGGACGGGTGGCGCGATTTTTTTTTATTTTTAACACTTTTTTTAACTATTTCCAAATCTGATATTGTTTTTTTTTCAAAACTAACACTTTTGGCCGCGCCTATTGGCATGACGCGGCAAAGGCGCGGCTAGGGTGACCCCGTGGTATTCAGCCACGGCGTTGGCCGCTGATGTGGCAGGGTTGCCGCGCCACCCGTCAGGGCGCGGGGCTGCCGCGTTACCCATCACGACACGGCAGCCCCTTGAAAGAGTAGGCTGTGCAGTCTGCAGGAAAAAAAGAAAAGCAGTAGCTGTGACAGACTGCAAGAAGAAGAGAAAAGACAGAGCAAGGAAAGTGATGCATGCCTGCCAAAGAGAACAGATGGCTTATGAGAATTTGTGCTTTGGGTGTTTAGATTCTTGCTTATTTTAATCGAAGTTTTAATAGCTACAGTAGCCAGTATTGAAATTAACCCCTTCTTGATTTTCATTCACCCTCCGCCGCTGCGCATACCGGCAACCGACAAACTGTCTTTTCTGTCTAGGCCTTGTACAGTTTTTTTTTTTTTTAGGAAACACTCTGTACTGATCATATGATCTTTTTTTTAGAATTACACAGTACAACGCAGACGTCCATAACATGCACGCATCCTCACCCTTATAAACATACATATACAAACCCTATCCCTATGAGCACCTTCCGAAGAACTGAGCCGACATATCTCGAGATTCACGAAGTCACCACTGGCGCCTCGCTGTCGACGAGGACGTCGCCTACCACTGAAAACATAACGCTGTTAAATCCTAGAATAAATCCAGAAAAATACGATCACCCGAACCCGGATGCACAGAAAAATGCGCCGACTTGAACCCGGGTTGTACGGTGTAATTTAAAAAAAAGGCCATGTGACTTGTACAGAGCATTTCCTCAAAAAAAAAAAAAGTTGTACAAGGCCTAGGCAGAAAAGCCGGTTTGCCGGTATGCGCAGCGACGGAGGGTCAATGAAAATCAAGGAGGGGTTAATTTCAATACTTGCTACTGTAGCTATTAAAACTTGGATTAAAATAAGCAAGAATCTAAACAACCAAAGCACAAATTCTCATAAGCCATCTGTTCTCTTTGGCAGGCATGCGTCACTTTCCTTGCTCTGTCTTTTATCTTCTTCTTGCAGTCCGTCACAGCTACTGCTTTTCTCTTTTTCCTGCACACTACACAGCCTACTCTTCCAAGGGGCTGCCGCGCCGTGATGGGTGGCGCGGCAGCTCTGCCACGTCAGCGGCCAATGTCGCGGCTGACTACCACGTGGTCACCCCAGCCGCGTCGTCATGCATGGCGCGGCAGAGTGATTTTGCCACGCCATGCGAATAGGCGCGGCCAAAAGAGTTAGTTTTAAAAAAATTAAACAGTGTCAGATTTGAAAATAGTTTTAAAAAAGTGTTAAAAATAAAAAAAATATCGGCGGCGCCGGGTAGAGAGGGACGTGAAAGGGCGCCGCGGGGGAGAAAGGGATGGGCTTTTGGGTAGGCCGTTGGAGAATGCGAGTTTTGGATGCGTAATTCTTTTACTGTGCGTGACCTGTGCGTGACCGGGTTTTCGATTTGGTTACTTGGTGTCGGCGTTGAGATAGCCTTAGCCACCGGACGTCCACCAGGATGCTTGGATAGCCTTTGAACTGGCCCATCTTCCTCGACTCCCCCGTACGGGACATTTGCGACGTTGCAAAACCGTGGCAGGGCTCCGGAGCGTGCGTACCACCAACTCCAACTTAAAGGCCCATCACATGTGGAGTAACGGCCCAACTAGCTCGATGGTCGAGCAGCCCACCAGCTCCGGGGGATAGCGCTCGCCGCGCCCAGCCGTCCCGGCCAACGGTTGCCAACGGCCACACATCGGACACGTCCTCCCAGGCGGCGGCGCGGCACTCGTTCTGCGGTCAGAGCGCGGCCTAGGCGCTAGGCGATAGCCGATAAGCCTGCCCACCTCGCGCGCACCGCGGCACCAGGCCGTACCGGGATGGGCGCCATGGGCATCGTCGTGAGAGCGTGCGCGCCTCCCGCTCCCGCCGCGGCCGCACCCTCCGGCTCCAGGGACGCCGCCCAGGCCCAGCGGAGGAGCAAGCCCTCGAGGACTGCCCGCGTGCTCGTGCTCGGCGGCACCGGCCGCGTCGGGGGATCCACGGCCACCGCGCTCTCCAGGCTCCGCCCCGACCTCGGCATCCTCGTCGGAGGCAGGAACCGGTAGGTCCAGCAGAGAGTAGGCTTTTCTGTTCAGGCTGAATCGATGCCACTTACAGGTGCTGACCGGCCCGTTTTGATTTGATTTGCCAGGGAGAAAGGCGAGTCCGTTGCAGCTAAGCTTGGGGGGCAGTCTGAGTTCGTCCATGTCGATACCCGCGACGCAGGCATGTTGGAGCAAGCGCTGCAGGGTCAGTATCAGTAATGCTAATGCAATGCAAACATACTGCTGATTATGCTGTGATCCTGCCTAGAGCAAGCTAGAGTATGTTAATTGGTGGTACAGTACAGATTCACATTGGTAGCAAAGGCTCCCAAGCCCAAACAACGCTTTTGCTAGCTAACTCCTAATGTTTGAGCCCCCTAAGCAGTAAAAACAGATGTTTACTTTTGCTTCAGGAGAAGCTTAACATAACTACCTGGAATTTTTCTCTTGCGCCAGGTGTGGATTTGGTTGTCCATACTGCTGGACCTTTCCAGAGGGCGGAGGAGTGCACCGTACTGCAGGCAGCGATATCTACTAAGGTAGAATAGAAGCACACCATGGTTCAGGCTCGATTGCTCTTTTTTGGCTTGTTCTGGCGGCGAGCTACTTAACTGAAAATGCTGTTGGAACACTTGAAACTTCATCCTGAACAGACACCATATATTGATGTCTGCGATGACACGGACTATTCTTGGAGAACGAAAGGCTTCCATGAGCAAGCAAAAGCTGCTGGTGTTCCAGCTATTACTACTGCTGGCATATATCCGGGAGTTAGCAATGGTAATTAGTGTATCTTCTTTCTGTTAGACTTTAGAACTCAATTTTCCTTGAGTTTTCTTGTTCTTTTGATGAATTCTACAACCACATCTTTTCTCACACAATAATCTTGATAAATCATATGATACTCCACAAAAGTTTTCAAATGGATGCACAAGATGCGATGGTATGCTAGCATCAAGAGTTGAAACGAGGAAAAATTTTGTGTGATCACCAAATACATCGATGTCATGTATACAACAACAACAACAACAAAGCCTTTAAGTCCCAAACAAGTTGGGGTAGGCTAGAGTTAAAACCCATCAAAAGCAATCAAGGTTCAGGCACGTGAATAGCTATCTTTCAAGCACTCCTATCTAAGGCTAAGTCTTTGGGTATATTCCATCCTTTCAAGTCTCCTTTTATTGCCTCTACCCAAGTCAACTTTGGTCTTCCTCTGCCTCTCTTCACGTTACTATCCTGGCTTAGGATTCCACTACGCACCGGTGCCTCTGGAGGTCTCCGTTGCACATGTCCAAACCATATCAACCGGTGTTGGACAAGCTTTTCTTCAATTGGCGCTACCCCTAATCTATCACGTATATCATCGTTCCGAACTCGATCCTTTCTTGTATGACCGCAAATCCAACGCAACATACGCATTTCCGCGACACTTAGCTGTTGAACATGTCGTCTTTTCGTAGGCCAACATTCTGCACCATACAACATAGCAGGTCTAATCACCGTCCTATAAAACTTGCCTTTTAGCTTCTGTGGTACCCTTTTGTCACATAGGACACCAGACGTTTGCCGCAACTTCATCCACCCTGCTTTGATTCTATGGCTAACATCTTCATCAATATCCCCGTCCTTCTGTAGCATTGATCCTAAATATCGAAAGGTATCCTTCCTAGGCACTACTTGACCTTCCAAACTAACATCTTTCTACTCTCGAGTAGTAGTGCCAAAGTCACATCTCATATACTCAGTTTTAGTTCTACTGAGTCTAAAACCTTTGGACTCCAAAGTCTCCCGCCATAACTCCAGTTTCTGATTCACTCCTGTCCGGCTTTCATCAACTAGCACTACATCGTCCGCGAAAAACATACACCAAGGGATGTCCCCTTGTATGTCCCCTGTGACCTCATCCATCACTAAAGCAAACAAATAAGGGCTCAAAGCTGACCCTTGATGTAGTCCTATCCTAATCGGGAAGTCATCCGTGTCTCCATCACTTGTTCGAACTCTAGTCACAACATTGTTGTACATGTCCTTAATGAGCCCGACGTACTTCGTTGGGACTTTATGTTTGTCCAAAGCCCACCACATAACATTCCTTGGTATTTTATCATAAACCTTCTCTAAGTCAATAAAACCCATGTGTAGGTCCTTCTTCTTCTCCCTATACCGCTCCATAACTTGTCTTATTAAGAAAATGGCTTCCATGGTTGACCTTCCGGGCATGAAACCAAATTGGTTCATAGAGACCCGTGTTATTGTTCTCAAACGATGCTCGATAACTCTCTCCCATAGCTTTACAGTATGGCTCATCAACTTAATTCCCCGGTAATTAGTACAACTTTGAATATCCCCTTTATTCTTGTAGATCGGAACCAATATACTTCTACTCCACTCATCAAGCATCTTGTTCGATCGAAAAATATGGTTGAACAGCTTGGTTAGCCATACTATAGCTATGTCCCCGAGGCATCTCCACACTTCGATTGGGATACCATCCAGTCCCATCGCCTTACCTCCTTTTATCCTTTTCAACGCCTCTCTGACCTCAGATTCTTGGATTCTCCGCACAAAGCGCTTATTGGTGTCATCAAAAGAGCCATCTAATTGAAAGGTTGTGTCCATATTCTCACCATTGAACAATTTGTCAAAATACTCTTGCCATCGATGTCGGATCTCATCCTTCTTCACCAAGAGATGCTCCCTTTCATCCTTAATGCACTTAACTTGGTTGAAGTCCCGTATCTTTCTCTCACGAACCCTAGCCATCCTATAAATGTCCTTCTCTCCTTCCTTCGTACTCAAATGTTGGTAAAGATCCTCGTACGCTCTACCCTTTGCCACACTTACAGCTCGCTTTGCAGTCTTCTTTGCCACCTTGTACTTCTCTATGTTGTCCACATGTATAGTATGACCAAAGCTAAAACACATAAAAGAAATATAATCTACAAAAAAAGAACATCTATTGACAAATGAAATACAACGGCTGTACTTAAGTGCATAACAATGACATAGCAGAGTCTCGAAGAAACATCGTGTACTGCTGTTTCTATCACATTCTGTTAGTAAAATCTACAGGAATAATATTAAGAAAGTGTTTTTTATGCCCACCATATTAGTACGACTTTCACTCTGTCGAGCAAAATACATTTGCTCATATTAGTGGTCAAGTTAAGAACATTTGACTACACATTTTCAAAAAGGCTCACATTTATGCACAGAGGATTGGAGTATCGTTTAATTGCCTTAACTTTAAATAGCTCTATCCTTGTCAAACTGTAGAAGGAACTTAATTGCACAGGCCTTATTTTCCTGGACAGAATCTGATGCAAATCAGACTGAACCACAACATTTGGTCTGCATAGATGGTGGTGTTTTAGTTAAGTATGATAGAAGGGGCTATCTAGAAGAGATGAATATCTTGATCTTTGAGTGCTTATTGGTGTATTGTATTCTTCTCTGGTGACAGTGATGGCTGCTGAGCTTGTGCATGCTGCCAGAAGTGAAAATGGCGAACCTGAAAGACTAAGGTTAGAGTTCTTTGTTGTCTAGAACAGGAAATGCCAAAATTTTCATTCAGTGTACAGTAAGGGCTCTATTTGGTTTTCTGTTGGCATGTAGTAGTTAAATTGCTATTCCCCATGATGTGTTTTCTCTCCTAGCTAGGCTGAGAGAGTTCCTGTTAGCTTAAAAGCACCTGCATAATAGCTGTCGCGTCAAACTGTTTCATCGATGTTTACTTGATCTATGAAGCTAGTAATTAACGTTTTTGAACATCCATACATATTCCATATGTTGCTAAACCCCTCTTTTAGATTCTTCTACTATACTGCAGGTACTGGTGGTGCTGGTCCAACAATATTGGCAACAAGTTTTCTGCTTCTTGGGGAGGATGTAATTGCATATAACAAGGGTACTTCCAGCTTATGCACTAGTGCTATTGCACCTATGGAGTTCCTCACTGTAAGGGAAAATTATACGTCATTCTTATTTTTATTACTAATTCAGGAGAAGAAATCAAATTGAAGCCCTATAGTGGAGCTCTGAACATTGATTTCGGAAAGGGGGTCAGAAAGAAAAATGTCTACTTATTGTAAGTACTTGGGCCAATGTTTACCTTTCCATATCTTATAATTGACAAAGTTACAAAACTGAAATATAATATAGCCAAAAAGGAAGCTAATAAATTTCACATTGTGTTACCTACTCCAGGAATTTGCCTGAAGTGAAGAGTGCTTTTAAGATATTAGGTGTGCCAACTGTTAGTGCTCGATTTGGTACTGCTCCTTTCTTCTGGAATTGGGGAATGCAGGCTTTATAAACTTTTTACCTGTTGTATGTATTTTCCTCGGTTTATGCTTATACAAAGTTATTTCATTTCAGCCCGCTTAGTTATAGTTGCTATTATTAATACTGTAGTGATTAAATTTATAGTTGCAAACAGGCATTGCCAATTTTCATTCTGCAATTATAGCATTTAATCGGTAGTTCCTGTATTACAATTAAACCAAATGGTTTGCTGTGGGCTGGAATCCAGAACATATACATGAATACATGATAGTATTCAGTTTTCAGTTCGCATTAATCTGACCTGAATCTTGGTCCTCTTCAGGAGTTCTTGAGGGATAGAAATAAGGTTCAGAAGTTGGTTCAGTCTGTTGATCCTTTGGTTCGAGCCGTTGATGGTATCGCAGGGAGAGCGTGTCTCTATGAGAGTAAGTTCTTTACCTGTGTCAAGAGTAATGCTGGACTACAAATGGCCATTGCCTAATCAAAATGTTTTCGTTTCTGTAGGTAGACTTGGACTGTTCAAATGGCGAATACTATTGGATTATTTACTCATAAAAAGCTATCTGTGTAAGTACGGAGCATAAGAAAATTGAAACATCCTCGAGCAATATCTAACTGATGTTTAATATTTCCAATTCTTAACTTTTTAACTCTCTGATTATTTAAAAATATGAAGCTCTACATTAACTTTCCAAACCACAACATATTCTATATTGATTGTTTCCTTTCCTTTACAAAATTTTCTTATGAAAACGATCTGTTTCTATAAAACTGGGAGCATATCTACTGCTTCAGTTTTTTCTTTTCTTTGCATTCCATTATAAATTATAATGTATTGTTAGATTTAAGTTTCTAGCCAGACATCACTATATTGCCCAGGAATTCAGAGTGAAAATTGGCGAAGTAGTTACCATATGGTTCATTTGAGAACTTCTGGTGTGCTCTTAAGTTTTCTTACTGGGTGACCAGAATTACTAGAAATACTCTTGGACTGCATCTAAGCATATTCTAGATCAAAATTGACAGATCGGTGGGCTTTGCGACAGCTGCATTTGCTTTAGCAGTTCTTGAGGGCAACACACAACCAGGAGTTTGGTTTCCAGAAGAGGTGAGTAATCCTTCCTTAGAATAAACAAATGAAAAAAAAAAAGTTAAACATAAGACTTCATTTCCCAAACTAAACTACCTCAATTTGTTATAATGCAGCCAGAGGGAATACCGATAGAAGCAAGGAAGCTGCTTCTTGAGCGTGCATCTCAAGGGACAAGTAACTTCGTGATGAACAAGTGATTTCTCTTTCCCCAACCTAAAACACATTATATGTTGTCCCAATTCATGTTATGTTTCAGCTAAACATGCTCATCCACTTCAATTGACAGGCCTTCCTGGATGGTAGAAACTGATCCAAAGGAAGTCGGCCTAGGAATTTATGTGTGAGAAGATTGACTTACTTAAATTCTTGGGTGCTTGACAAAGGCAACTAAATCTTGGGAGTAATTTTCCGTCCGAGAGAAGTTGAATGCGACAGCCATCAGCGTGTTGAAGTCCCCAGTCCCCAGATTGAGCGTGATGTTTTGTATCGGTTGGACTATTTTACTTTTGAAAGGGTTTGTACATGAACGATGATGGTTATAAGGAAAAGGAATACAGGTCCATAGAACAATTTTGTGCACCACAGGTGATAAACTTGTAACATTTTAAATATATATTCAGATTGCACGCTTAAAAGGTAATACACATCCAAGGTTTTAAGATGGTTGACTTAAGACAACATTAAGTGTCACTTGGGAGTAATTGATATCTAGTTATAACATTATTTAGCTACGAGATCATTTCCTCGTAGGAAGCTTCACATTGTTATAAAACTGAATGTCACGGGATCTAATTAACAAGAAAAGTAGACAAACACAAACTGAATCTCACACTATTAATATGATTTTTATGTATACAGCTCATTTGAAGCTCAACTGTACTCCTCAGAATTACGCAGTTACATAGAGTGATGTGAGATGGCATCTGCGTTGCGTTGCATCTAAGCACGTCAGAGTGAATTTTTGCAGATCGGTCGGCTATGCAGCAACTGATTTTGCTTTACCGATTCTTGAGGAAACACGCAGCCAAGTGTCTGGTTTATAGAAGAGGTGAGTGGTGCATTTTGCATAAGACAGGAAAAACTGAAGAGTTAACAGAGGAATTTT
This sequence comes from Miscanthus lutarioriparius, assembly GCA_904845875.1. Lineage (NCBI taxonomy): Eukaryota > Viridiplantae > Streptophyta > Magnoliopsida > Poales > Poaceae > Miscanthus > Miscanthus lutarioriparius. The sequence goes on along the minus strand of CAJGYO010000828.1, from coordinate 75,106 downwards.
CGTTCTTCATCTTGCATATTGGAGGAATTTACAATTGGCAAAAGTTGTCAAGAAAAAAAAATGAATGCGACAGCAAACAGCAGGTTCAAGACTCCCATGGTTTGTATGCTCACCTGCACTGTTTTGCTTCGGGAATGTTTGTGCACAAAAGATGACAATAGGCACCAAGTTGACAGCTGGGTTGACAGTGGACACCCATCAAAGTGATTCTGTAAAACCTCTACTCCTTTTGCTGTCCTAAAACCATTTATTTGATTACCCTATCATGTGAAATTGTTTAGCTAACAAAACTAATTAGGTACTATTATACCCTACAGAAAACTTCCTGAAGACTGAACAGAGAGCATAGCACAGGTTGTGTGGTTGTTGGAATCATAAGTTAAAATCCCAATGACTGCTCGCATAGCCATATTTTCCCATTCTGGTATTTACATGTATTCCATACTCTTGCAATCTATCCAGAAATACATTTTAGTGGGATAGACCTCCAGGCCCCAATTATCGAGACCCATACAGTGAGGTCAAGATGTTTTGCTTGTCCCAAGATGCTCTGCATGCCTATACAACACGGAGAGAACCGACTATACTTTGTTAGCATCATTTCACTACTTCACATCCGAATTTTATCGCACGCCAAACAGACTGGTGCCTAGCAATTCTTGTCCAAAAATGGTCTACATTGCCATTGATGTTGCTGGAAACACCCTGTCCAGTAGGGTATAAACACCTCCACCAAGTAGAAATGCGCCACTGGCAGGAAAATGTTACTATGTTAGATCCAGACACATCTCTATAGAAGGAAATATAATATTTTAAGGACCATTTGATATTTGATAATGATCCCAACTTCAGACAACATATTTTTGACAAACAGTCGAGTTCAGTAGTTTGGAAAGACATTGACATATGTTGTATAAAAAAAAAACTACATAGTAACATCTATGCCATTTGATGTATTTTTTTTCTTTTGGCAGCCAATATATGTACCTAAAGTCCAAGAGCTACAAATCTTTCTAAGCTAAACAATTTGATGTTCATGTTCATGGGGGTGTATAATCAGAAAGTTAAATGAAAGTTTGACATATGTCTTCAATTTTAAAATCTTGACTGTAAGAACAAAATGCAAAAGGATAACTGGAACAAGATCTAACCAGTCAATTTGCAGAAAAACAGTCAGATTTCAAGAACAAGTAGATACCTGATTGGGTTTATCCATGCGGAATATCTTCTGAATGACAACAAACTCTACAGAAGACAAACTTAATGATTACTGGCACAAAAGTACAATAAACTATTTTGATCAATTGATCTTGTGCTATTACTATATTCTTTTTTGAGCAATTCAAAATTCCAATATTGTTTAATAAATTTCGACTCGGTTTGAACACCCACCATGAAGTTCTCAAGAAAATAAATTAATTAATTAAATAAAAGTCAACATTCTTACCTGCAATGCTCCAGCAAAAGAAGCTGCAATAAGAAGAGGCGCAACATAGCCCGTTGTGTATGTCAACAATAAGCTTCCTCCAATAATTGGGTCCTGAAACAAGAAGCTTGAAGTTGTGGTGACAGGACTTCGTAATCATCTTGGAAAAAAAACATAAGCTAAGAGAGCATGTCATCTAAAATAAAGTACTGCAGGATAGAATATAATTATTAATTCCTGATTAATCTAAAGCTCATGATAAAACTCTAATAAAATGTTCTTAATGTGTTGGATTTTAAACAATTGTAATAAACTATTGACTACTGAGGTAATTATCATACTCTTGAAGTGGCAACATATCCCAGAAGGGTAGCAAGAACAGGTGTGCTGCAAGGTGATGCTGCCAATGCAAATGTAAGACCAGCAAGGTATGCTTGTACACCTGGCAATAATGCAACATAAGTTAAAAAAATATTCATGAACAAAGAGAAACATAGTGATATAGAGATTAGTATTTTAATAAGGAAAATAAAAATGATGTGAGGAGGTATCACCTGAAGGGAGGTTAGCTGCAGCAGCTCGAGGGTCAAAATCGCTGAAAAATGAGGGAAGTTGCAATTCAAGTACCTGTTAAGGACAGAAAATAAACAGCTTAGGGCAGAACATTTGATAATGCAGTTACATGTACTTTTACAGGAGCAAGCAGGAATACGATTTTCATAAGAACGAACTATCACAAAAATTGGTTTGTATTTCTACAGGAGTATTTATAATGAGAAACCAAGAAATACAGGGATTAAATCAGCTCGTAACTTAAGGAAATAAGGTAGGAGGAAATTCTGTTTGGCATGCTCCAGTCTATATATGTAATTTTCGTTTCATGTGTTTTACCTCCAGAAGGTTCAATCCCATGATGATGGCCAAACCAGAAGCAGCCACTGGGAGCCCTTGTCCTACCTGACCATAAGCCTTTCCAGCAAAAGAAGCAGCAACACCAAGAATAGCTAAGGTTGTTGCTAGTCCTAGTGAAAATGCAATTGAATTCCCAACAACCTAATAGATAGAAAAGCCAAGTCAATGCATGTATCAAGGGAAGCCCCCAGCTAGAACTATCAAGTTTTCAACATTATTAATAGCCTTAATTAGCCAAGTAAGTCCTTCAGTGAGATAACTTTGTAATAATACATATTCTAACAGATAAATAGCAATATATTCTAGTTTTTCCATGGCATAAAGAAATAAAATTTGTCCACTCATCTTAAATTACCTCTGATCGGCCTTTCCCTGAGCCAAATGCACCTAGATGTTTATGAAGAAAGCACTGGATCAGAGTAATCAATGATGATCAATTCTGGCCATTCCAACAATCATCTCAAATAAAGCAATATACTTACCTATATATCCTAGAGTTAATGGTAGAACACTGAGTGTACAAGGAGATAAACTAGTTACAAGTCCAGCACCAAAAATAACTGCCAAGCTGGAGAACCAAAGGTAAAGGTTAGTAAGACATAAAAAGATATGGGCAGTAACATAGAAAAGAAAACTTACGTGATAGAACTGTTTACAGAGGGCGTACCCAGTGCAGAGAGCTCCCGCTCTGTGCAGGGTCTGGAGAAGGGTGTAAGTGGCAAGCCTTACCCTCGCCTGTGCAATGCGAGGAGACCACGACTCGAACCCGGGACCTTCCGGTCACAGGCGGTAAGACTCTACCGCTTGCACCAGGCCCGCCCTTCGTGATAGAACTGTGTACAAGAAGACAAAAACAAAACAGACCTAGAGAAACTAAGAGCAGACAACTGATCTTGGACAGCCTCGTTAGCCTGCTGCCCAGCTGAAAACAGCAAACCCCCAAACCAATCTCCAATGCCAAGGTCAGCCAAGACGAGTCCTGACGATCCGTGCTGATGAGAAACAGGCCGTTTGCAGGAATTAACGAGAAATCAATTAACAATTGTAGTGATAGTCTAAGATGTTTTTGAAAGCACTTAAGCACATGTTCTTTTTTGAAAGCAAAGGCACGCTGAAAAGTGAAAAGGGAACTAATTTTGAAAGCACTTAAGCACATGCTCTTTTTTGTGTGTGTGAGGAAAGCACATGATATTTTCCTCACCAAGGCCAAGGGATCCCATAGCTCGGCGGCATTTGCAGCGCCAGCGGCAACCAGACTTCCCACTGCAATACACCAGACAGCACACTCATGTCAGTCACAGCTCACAGTCATTTCGTCGAACAGACCGCACGCGCAAGCAAACATTTCAGGAACATGGAAGAAGCTCGGAGCTACCCGCCACGGAAGCCAGAACCATGGGGCGCGAGCACGAGCTCCTCGCCGCTGCCTCCGGTTTGTTGAGTCCACGAACCACTACCGCTACATGGGAAAACAGAGACATGAGAAATCAGGGACAGGCGGAATCAGTTAAACTGCGGGGCGGGCGGGCGGGCGAGCGCGAGTCGCGACAGACGCGCGCGTACCAAGGGACGAAGAGGGATCCGAATCAGCAGCAGCAGCCGCTGCCTGGGTTGGCAGACGGGGGCGGCGCGAGCGGCTCACCGCGACGGGGCGCGCGGCCATGGCGATGGAGAGCATGGTGGAGCGGGCGAGTGGAAAAGCAACGGGCCAACGACGACGAGAGAGTGTGGAGGAACGAGGAAGAAGCGAGTCGTCGAAGCGGTAGTGGTGGTGACACTGACTGACACGAACGCGAAGATATTCCTGGGCCTGGGTTGGATCGGGACCAAACATGACAGACCAATGGACGTGGACGGCGGCCCAGATGCGTCCAAAGCCCAGACGGCGCCGAAAAAAAAATCTGCGAGACAACCTAACATGTATTTATGACATGGATTTATGCATAAGTATCCAATACATAGAAGTAGTTGAAAAAATATTTTAATTTAAGAAGATCATAACTCTCTCAGATAGATGATTGCACATCAACGAGTGTTATCAATTCACGACATGTGCTTATGGCCACTCCATAAGAACTTCGTGTAAATCTTTTTTCCCAACATCACAACGCATGCTTCTGAGTTGAGTTAGACTACTTTATTTGTCAGGATCTTTACTTAATAAATAATATAATAAATTATTATTAATATTAAGTAATTGATATTGAATATTGAACGAATATAGATAATCGTACTATTTTTTTTTAAAGCACTTGATTCACGAGTTTTCCTCAACAAATCAAAGATCAACAAGAACTAAATTTCAAAGATGAAACGAATGGGGCCATTGATTGCAGTAATGACTATATAGATTGATACAGTGAATCAATATGGATACATTATTCTAGAGCTCGAACATGTATTTAAATATTTAAATTCATAAATCTTATTTGGTTAGATGTTTTTGTATAATTAATTAAAAACCAATGTTTTTATAAAATCGCTAAATAAAATAGCTTTCGCTATATCTCGTTATAACTTTTGAAGAATGTTGTTAGCTATTTGTGGTTAGAGCATATTCAAATGTCCCTAGAGCTCGAACATGTATTTAAATATTTAAATTCATAAATCTTATTTGGTTAGATGTTTTTGTATAATTAATTAAAAACCAATGTTTTTTTATAAAATCGCTAAATAAAATAGCTTTCGCTATATCTCGTTATAACTTTTGAAGAATGTTGTTAACTATTTGTGGTTAGAGCATATTCAAATGTCCCTTTTAAACTCACCCTCTAAATCATTATTTGAAAAGTCATTTGAATAAAAATATTCTCTATATCTATTCACCCTCCACAACTCTGTTATATATCTTGTACGCGTTCTAGAGAGGGAACTTCGCTCTCTATTTTTAGCTAATAAGAAAATCAAATTAGAAGATAACAATATTTGAAGATCTAATTAAAGAACACGATGAAAATGTCTACTCCTATCAACTAGAAAGAATATAAAGAATCACCGGAGCTATTCCTGAAAGGTGATTTAGGACGAGTTTGGATCAGAGCCTTGCTAGCTAAAAATTAACTCAAATTAGTTTTCGTGCATTTAAACGGAAGGACTATAGGAGAGCTAATTTTTTTAAGACAAGCCTTTAGCTAGCTGTTAACCAACTAGAGAGTTAATCACAACTAATTTGAACTAAATTTTTAGTTTATCTAGCAACTAGTCGTGTGTATGAAACATGCCCAGCATCAAGTTCAAAAAAAAACATGCCCAGCATCTAAGAAGTACAGTAGAATCCAAACGCTTCAATCGTGTAATCTAGCTCTAGCACAATAATGACCGAGATAGGACTAATGTCGAGTACTCCTACATATTGTCATTCTATTCTAATTTTTAGCCCGTCTCTTCTTCTTCCTCGTGCGGTCGTACGCCCCGATCAGGGAGATAATTGGAATTTTGCCATTATGAAATGTGGGCTTCGCTCTTTTGTCATCCCGCAAAAGGGATTCGCTCGTTTGCCACTATGAAACTGGACACACTCGCTAGAATGCCATTTCTGTATTTTGTTGCCAATTTTTTTTCGCGACCTCTTTTCTTTCCTGTTTTGCCCCTGGGCCTTAACTCTTCGTTTCACTCGTTAACGGTCTCTTCACGGGAGTTCACGGAGAGCCCTGGCCGGTAGACTTCCTCTGCTGGCTCAACTCCAGGTCCGCCCACGGCCACCGCCGCCGCAACTCCAAGCGGGCGCCGCCGCCGCCCCGACGCGTCTACGCAAGCCCGCCAGTGCCGCCACGAGCAGGTCCCCACTCTCCCCGTCGCTGGATCTGCGGCCGCTGGTCTTGCCCGTCCGGGTGCTCTTCCCCAGGCCACCGCCGCACATGCCAGGCTATGGATGAGGGTTCGTCTAGTTCATCGTTCATCCCAACATCTGTCGTTTCTATGTATCCACTTGGCCCTAGTGGGATCCCCCTGATTCCATGCCTAGAATGTGGTGATAAAGTTGTGGAATGCAAATCCTGGAAGAACAACGGCAGAATTTTCTTCAAATGCGTAAACTACAATGAATTTGTGAGTATATATTGCTCTGTTGTTTATTGTCATATACAATTGGATGAACTAGGTACTGTGTCAAGGTTTGAATAAATAAACTGTGTTGTGTATTGTCATTTCCACAGTCAGTGAAGAAATATCCATTCTTTAGGTGGTTGGAAGAGTACAAGAAAGTAGTCGCAAAGAAGCTTAAAGAAGATTTGCTAGCTGCAGTGCCATTAGAAGGTCATGGTGAAACTAAATGTCAAGAAGAAATGAAGCTTAAAAGCAGGATTTTTTGATGAAGATAGGATCTATCTCAAGATGGACAAGCTTATCGATCTGGTCCAGCTGTTGGTGGTGCTCTGTTTAGTCATGACTGTCATAGTTCTTTTAGGTGTGGTAGTGCTTATTAGCAAGTGAAGCAAGATTGTGTTCTAGAACTGTGTTGTATCAGTACCGATTAGTTAGCTTTTGCTGCTAGTTGGATGCCAATATGCACAGATGATTTTGTGAACTGCCTATTCATCTGTGATCAATTGGCAACACTAGTTTCAGCTTGTGGCACTAGTTTGATTATTGCAATTAGTGATTGGCTGATTGTAAACATAAAACTGAAATATATGTTAAATAGGTGTTTGCTATTGTCACATTTTTTTTGCCGTTGTTTGGCCTTGTCATCTGAGTTAACCATGGTACTGAATATGTGCTGGAACTGAATTGAAAAAAAGGACAGGAAAGCTGGGCGCTGGAACACAGAAATGGGGAAAATCGGCAAGCTGTGATTGATGGATTTTCTTTATTGTTTGATTGTAATTTTATATCCTCCCTTGCCCTTGATTCTGAGGCTGCCATGTGTAAATGGGGTTGGATGTACGGCCAGCTCTATTTCTATGAAATTTTTTGGAGCTGGTCGCCTGGCTCCAGAAATTTTTAGAGCTGGAGGTGGAGTTGGTCATGAAGCTACATGTGTAGATCAATGGCCAGCCTTTTTCTGATAACTTTAGTTGCCGCCTCCACCACCTTGCCTGGATGCTTTGGCGAGATGGGGGCTTGGTAAACTGCAGGTCCATTGTCTGGCATTGACAAGTATGCCTGCTCATTCTAGAATTTGGACAGAATTTCAATTGAATTGCGACAGAATTTTGACACAATTTCATGATCACAATAACATTCCAAAAATATAGTAGATTTCATAAAGGTTCACACCATTCCAATAACATAAAGGTTCACACAATTACATATATCCAGATAACATAGTAGTTTTCATAAAGGTTCACACCATTTAAGTTACAATAACATAGGTTCAGATACAATAACATAGGTCCACATACATGTTCAGATACATAGGATAAGGTCCAGATACAATTTCAGACATTCCAGACACAAAGCATCAATTGGTTTTCAGTTTCCTTGGCTTCAGTTTTTTCACTAGGCTCCTCTTTTGGACAGTCTTGTCTGGTGAGGCAGCAATGATGGGATCCACACCTTCACCTAGCAGTGTGTGGAGTCGGCTGCAATAAAAGTACCACTATGAGTCATTTTTTGCTCGTGTACAAGTATAAAACAATGAGAATTAATCTGTTGAGTACCCTCTTGTCACCCTAATGGGGCTATTTTGTAGGATCTGCTCTCTTGTGAGCCTTGTGGGGCTGGAGAGTGCATTTGGGGTTGCTGGTGCCAAGACTTAGGCATTGGAAGGATTTGGGGCTGCTGGTGCCAAGACTTGGGCATTGGAAGGATTTGGGGCTGCTGGTGCCAAGACTTGAGCATTGGAAGGATTTGGGGCTGCTAGGTGCCAAGACTTGGTCATTGGAAGGATTTGGGGCTGGTGGTGCCATTTATTGCAGTGTTGGTTCAGTAGCGCTGTCCCCTCCCTTCTTTGCTCTCTTTGTTGGGATCTTTGCATTGTCACCATACTTTGTTGTATTTTTCATTGGCTTCCTTTGCCTGTAAGTTTAGAGACAAATATTCAAGTTAATGAGCACAACAATTTAAAACAACAAGTGAATATAGTAGGTCTTGTCTTTTCTTAGTCCCATTAAAATGGCATTTGTAGCTTGTTTCACCATGGCCTAATTCTCCACATCTCTTGCACTTTCTTTTGTCTCTAATCATCGTTTTCTTGCCGTTTTGTGCCTCATTAGCAGCTTGTTTATCTGCCTCGTTTGTTGCTTCCTTGGGTGCCTTCTTTCCTTTGCTTCCACTACCCTCAAGGAAGCTTTTCATCCTGAGTTTTCTGTACTTGCCAGCTGCCTTCTTGTCAAGGGGTGCCTTAAGCACAAACGACAAATCAACATCTGGCCATTGTGACCTATCAGGCAATGGCTCTATAAGTCTCTTGCTGCCTGGAACCTCTCAACCGAGTAATACTCATGCACAAAGTCCTCCATATTTACATTAGCAGACTGTACACTTGTTATCAAAGCTAAAGCATGCTGGCAAGGCTTACCAGTATGCTGCCACTCAAGGCAGGTGCACTCATGAAGATATGACTTCACAACATGTCTACTATTAGTGTTTGTGGTATCCCAAATCTCTGCTGTAGAACTATCGGAGTCTACAACAGTCAAGTGCCCAAGTCCTCTTGTTCTTGCCTTCAACTGATGTATGACTGCTGGGAGGATTTTCCCATGAAGCCTTTCTGATATTCTTCTCCTTTTCGCCCATAACACCATTATCATCTCTCTGAGTTTGTCTGCGAGCTCCACAATAGGAAGGTCTTTCTAGTCCTTGATCCAATTGTTAAACACTTCAGCAAGGTTATTAGTGATATAATCACATTTTATGTCAGGATTGAAGGCAGATCTCATCCATAGCTTATAATGGTGAGCCTCTAGCCAAACCAACACATCAGGAGTAGCTTCAACAATTGAATTGAAAAAGTAACCGCACACTTTTTGTCTATAAGCTTTAGCTGCAGAATACATCTTAGAGAATACATCACCACCATACCTTTTAATAAAGTTGTTCATTAGATGCCTAAAGCACTCCCTATGTTCAGCCTTAGGAAACACTTTCTGAACTGCATTTTCTAGACCTTTACATGCATTTGACGAGATAGCTAAAACAGGAAGATCTCCTATGGCCTTATGCAAATGAGTCATAAACCAAGTCCAGTTATCTGTTGTCTCGTCATCAATGAAGCCGAAAGCAACTGGGTACATCCAGTTGTGACCATCTATACCACAAGCAGCAGCTAAATGACCATTTCATCTACCATTAAGTGCAGTAGAGTCTATGCTAAGGTATGGCCTACATCCTTCTAAGAAACCTTCAATGCAAGGTTGTAGTGCATAGAAAAATCTATGGAAATAGAACATGTCGTCTACCTTCTTAATACCAATCTCAATAACACTGCTTGGAGACTTCTTCAGTACCTCTGCCCTCCAATTGAATAGCAGCTGAAAGCTATCTTCCCATTTGCCATACAATTCTCTCAAAGCAATTTGCCTACCTTTTCAAACAGTGTCATAATGAATTTGGCACTTCTGCTCATCCTGCAAAGTTTTTTGCAGTTTCTTACAGCCCATACTTGTTTTCTTTCTAAAGTGATGTATTGCCTTTGTAGCAACCCAAGCACTGGTTGGTGTCGTAGTCTTCCTCCTAGCTGTACATGTGTGGTCACCAATAAGCACTATCACATGCAAAAAAAATAATAATTAGTGAATGCAAACAATAATAGAAGGACAAAAAATGCAAGTTAGTACCATAATGGTGCACCCATCAGGTTGTCTACGCCCAACAAGATGCCAAGGACAATCTTCTCCTTTGCAATCAGCAATGTATCTAGTTGGGTCTGTTTTGACAATGTGTAGTTCAAACTTTTCATTTATAGCAAATTGTCTCACAGCCAATCTAAACTCCTTCATGTTAGGATACACTGTGCCAAGATCCATTCTAGGCTGATTTGGATCATGCACCACAGTCCTCTCCCCTGGTAAATAGTCATCAACATCAATGGCTGCCCCAGTTGTATCAACTTTCCAAGTATCGTCGTTCTGTTCACCGCAAACTTTCCTAGCTGTCTCCCTCGCCTTATCAGCCTCCTCATCCTCAAGCCTAAGTCCCAACAATGCATACATCACCTCATCATCCACCATCTCTATTCTTCCCTCTTCATCTCGACTTTCTTCAATGCATAGCGTATCCCAATCAACAAGAGGTGTCCGCAGCTGCTGTGCGGGAGGTTCTACCGTTGCTAAGCTAAGTTCAGGCTCTCCATCGAGCCTAGTACAGGGAAAAAAGCGGTACAGTTAGGAGATCTTTAAAGTTAGATTACCACCATAAATTAGAGGACTAAGAATTATTCTTTTTTTACTTCTTAATTACCACCAGAATGGTTCAAAGTTTCATTTTATCATTGAAAAACAGCACATGAGCGTAAACTTAATAAATGAAAAGGCATTGAGTTATGAGGGTCAACCTAATAAATCAAAAGCCATCAGGTTTATCGCGAACACGTCCAGACCATTGAAAACAAGAAAGATTAATTCAATTTAATGATGGGTCTAAAAAACCAGGCAATCAAGTTCACAACTCAGAAACTATCATATGGGAGCACTGGTCAAAAAGAAGCTAAGTAGTAGAGCATTCGTAAGCAAAAATGCGTACCCTAGGATGAGATCTGGCCGGTGGTTGTCCATCTAGCACTTAGAGCAGTGCGGGCGTGGCCGACGGTGCCGGGACCCTGGCTGGCTACGGGGAGACAGCCGAGGAGGTGGGCTGGCGTGGACGCGTCGGGGCAGGGGGGGCTAGCGTGGACGCTAGCCCGCGTCAGCCCTGGCGACGTCGGTCTGTCCCGTGACTGAACGAACGAGAGATCGAATGGATTGGATACGATTGCTGGTGAGCAGGAGCAAAACGGGAAAGAAAAGAGGTCACGAAAATTAAAAAAAAATTAGCAGCAAAATACAGAAATAACATTCTAGCGAGTGTCTCTAGTTCCACGGCGTCAAACGAACGAATCCCTAAAGAGCTAAGCCCACGTTTAGTAAAGCCAAAATTCCAATTATCTCCCGGTCAGGCACAGTCGCCGGCACAGGCGGCGGTACACCTCCACGATCTGGCGGCGCGCTGGATTCGCGGCCTCGCATAGCGACATAGTTCTTTGGGGGCGGGTTTCCCCGATTGCCTGCCATTGGGCTTGCTTGGTTCTTGTGCCTGTTTGGGAACTCCGGCGAATCGTCTGGGTTGGGGACTGGGTCCTCCTCCTCCTTGCCCCCCTCCCGATGGGGGGCTGGAACCGGTCGCGGCATGTAAGGTGGCACCGCGACCGCCCGCACCGCCCTCCGCTCCCTCCGCCTGATTACGGTACGGACGGGTACCTCTCCCTCGCTCCTCGATTTGGATGGTGCTAGCCCGTAATCTCTTTGGGTAGGATTGGATTCGAATTTGTTTCGTGTCGTTAGGTTCTTGCTAATTCTAGTCGAACAGAGATTTAGTGACTCCGTCATTACTTCGAGCTTAGAATCAGAGTTATTGATGCAAATGGCCTGTTGTCTGAAGATTTCTCGTGTGTGTACATTTTTCTTTACTTTGCGAAATGTTATACTGAAATGTCAGAAGAGAAAATGCTAGTAGCTTCGGAAAATGCACCTGTTGGAGATAGCCATTCCAATTTGTCTATTTGGGGGAATGGGAGTAGGGAGGGTACTGCAATTGCAAGTGTGCAAGTTTTAGTAATTGCAGATGATTTTTCCAGCCACTGTCTGTAGAGTATCATCAGTTCCTACAAGAACAGGGATTCGATTAGTAATGAGAGGAATTTAACAAATTAGTATTTGAAATGAAGATACTTAGTATTTCAAATTAGAGTATCCAAAATGCTGTGGGGTGTTGGTTTGAATGTTTTGAATTTTATCCCAAATTGTAGCTGGTACAATATTGACCGTTCCTTTTGGTGACGTAGCTGCTTACCTTTAGAGATAATGCTGCCATTTTTTCATAATCTTCATCCAAAATTCTGTATGTACAAGTTTCTTTATCCCAGCTCAAATGCCATACGCTGGCATGGCATTGTGAGCTTGGCTTATGAGTTATGAAAGAACCACATTACAGCTTGAGGTTTTACGTCAAACATTACAGCTTGAGGTCCATTAGCTTGTAATCCTAGAAAGTTGGGTTATGTAGATAAGATGAAACAGTATCTAGAGTTAGCTTTAGCCTTTAGACCTTTAGGGATATGGTTTTGTAATAGAGTTAGTGTTTTGCTTATCATTCTCATTACTGGTGATATATTCCTAGGGTACAAATCAAAAAAGAAAAGGTGAAAGTATATAAAAAGAAAAATTGTGGGGAGTACTCTAGCCATCACCAGTGAGAGTTGCCAAGCAAGCTTCTTTATTTGAATTCTAATATCAGTTTCATATACACAGTACAGAAGCACTGCTCAGTCCCATTATGGGAAAGGGAATTCTGCAGTTATGTTGGCAACATTTCTTGGCAAAGGTTCTGTGAAAACAAGCGATATATTTCAGTATGTAATATCCTTGAGCACTGGGATGATTCAGGAGCCTTTGAGAATTTTCAGAATTCAAAGGCAAGATTCTGGGCTCACTATCATGGCCAACCTTCTGATATTTCTTTGCCGGACCCTGATATGTACATTGATAAGGTCGACCATCGCTGCAAAGTTGACCCTGAGTTGGTAGCTGACCTGGATAAGGTACGGGTACCATTTGAAGTGGATAATAGTTCTGGCCTGGCTACTGGATCGACCAATGCCAGGGCAGATAAGAACCAGTGCGGAAACTGGGATATCTATGTTGAAAAACCATCTGAAGTCAATAGGTGGGACTGGGAGGCTAACTCAAAACCCGACTTGAGTTGGGGAGTGAAGAATGAATCTTCCAGTATATGGGGTAAGAGCAGCTCAGGTTGGGGTGATGCTCTGGAGAAACGCAATTGGCGTGGCTCGAGCAACGACCATTACTCATCAAACAATAGAAATAGCGACTTTTATGGTGGATCCAACAATAGATACCAGCAGGAGGATCCAAGTCACGCATCTGGAAGGAAACGGAACAGCGGAGAGTACTTCCAGCAGAGGAACAACAAGCATAGGAGACAGGATGAGCGTTACCAAAGAAGCAGTTGGCAGGATCACAGGGGAAGAAATGATGAATGGCGTCCATGGCACTAGATGACTTGCAAAAATGGTTATTAGGGAAAACGTGGCTCTTGATTTTGTGACAAAATCGTGAAGGCCTTGTTCGGTTCGGTGGGGATTGGATGGGATTGAGGTGGATTTTATCCTCTACAAGTCAAAATCCCCCTCAACCCCCTTTGATCCCCTCCAATCTGCTTGGATTGCTGATTAACTGAACAAGCCTGAAGAAATTTTGGTGAAAGACCAGTAGGTTGTAGCCTTTGTTTTGACAGTTGCCGGGCCGCTGGCAAAGTGCTGCCTGTAATGTGATGTTTTTCTTTTGTTGTTATGGGAGCATGGCTGCTAGCTTGTTACCATTTCAGTGCAAAGAAATGTTCTCCACCTGGTTGTACTTCTCCATTAACACAATGTGTTATTTGGATTGGTACCATTACAATTCTCAAAGTTTAGAGATCTGCCAATACAATTCACATATTCTGAAATGTACCATTATAAATCTCTGTTTCCCTCATCAATTCTACGTCTTCCAGCTGCTTGGGCCCACTGTCAGGCGTATGTTTTTGCCCCTGTCCCATTGTGAAAGGAACCTGCGCCCATGGCCTTATCTCGCACTCTCTTCTTCCTCTCGCTCACTTGGTCTCTCTTCTTCCCTGCCCTCACAAATTGGCAGATATGTGGAGATTTTTGCCACTTTGCAAAAACATGCAAACTGGTAGAGATTGGAGAAGATGGTGAGAGAGCTCCACCTAGGAACAAGGCTAACAAAAACCTGCTCACTCTGTAACTTTCTTACTCTATTGTAATGCAATTCAGTAGGGGCCAAAACCCTTCCTGTTCTTTAAAAAAACAAGGCTAACAAAAGGTACCCTTCTGTCCACTAAATTACATCACCTGTTTTTTACTTCACAATATCTAATGTTACCTTCACAATTAGCCTGTTCCCTGGTTGGTTTCTGGGCTGATAAGCCCGACTGGTGCTAGTTTGTTGTGAGAGAAAAACACTGTGCCATGGTTGATAAGCCCTGGCTGAAACCAACAAGCGAACAGGCTGACTGTAGGAAAGAAGCTCCAACAGAGGAAGCTAGTCCCTCCCAAGCCAAGAAAAAGATAGTTCAGAAGAAGAAGGGCACCCCAAATAAGAAGAAGGCACCCATGAAGAAGAAGCTGAAGAAGGCTACAGTCAACCCGCCTACTAGAGTTGTTAGTAGCATTAGAAGGCTGGTCTATGAACACTAGAGCCTGTGAGCAGCTTATGATCTCCTGTTGTAATAAATTTAGAACTTGTATGCTGGTATGATCTACTTTTGTGAGATGTGGCTTTGGAACCTAGTAGTTGGTACGCTGGAACCTTGTAGTTGGTACGCTGGAACCTAGTGGTTGTGAACCTAGGGTGTTAATTTAACAACTTCTGTACTGATATGTTGTTGCTCAGTTCTATTAATGAAATGACAGATATGGTCTAAAAGATTGTGATTCCAACTTGTGACGGCCAATATGGCATATATATGGTACATGTTCTGAATTTTAACTTCTGATGGCCTGTATGACACGTGTATCTGTTAGAACAAACAATTGTGAATTGATACCATCTGAACACACATTCATTTCACCTTTCGCTTCAATTTTATGGTAACATACACCCACACAGACACACATTAGCTAACCCACACACACATTAGTTGTTCACTTCCACCTACCAGCAACAAAGACAGCAATCAGGACACCTACAAAGCCTACAAACACAGGCGCTACAACTGAAGAATCGAGCACAATCTGCAACATCCTCATGTCCAGTTCAGGCTTCAGTTCAGGATTCAGTCCAGGCTTCAGCTCAGCAAGTTGCACCTTTAGTTTCCAAAGCTCAGCTACAACAGTATCCAGTCTTTGCTTGACCTCTTGCAATTCTTCCTTCAATTCGGCGTAACAATCATCACCTAATGCATCCTTCCCAGTCTGGACCGGCGTTCCTGTGCTTTCAAGGCCTCATACTCCAACTCAGAGCGGATGAAGCCACAGGTAGTAGGATCACCCTGCATTCAAAACAGAGTAGTGTGTCAATCAGAGAAGCATCAAGACATAGTGAGGTCGACAATGTCAAGAATCCTAACCTTTATGTTCTACGGGCACTTGACGAACCACTCGTCCTTTGTCGCTGGCTGCTTGCTCTGGATCCGGACCAAAGGAACATGGCAGAAGGGACACTCCCTTCCGCCGCTGGCCGTCGTGCTCGAGCCCGTTGAAGTTAGCTTCATCGGGCTTCCAGTCCACTTCCCCGGCTATGGCTTCAAAAGCTGGACGCGGACAAGGAGCAGAGCCTCGAGAGAACCAGCCGCAGCTCGCCTTGGCAGTCGGATCCGGCGAGGGCTACAGTCTAGGGTTAGGGTTCTTCGAGGCCGGAGAAGAGCGCGGGCGGGGAAGAAGAGAGACAGAGTGAGCGAGGATATGAGGAGGGTATGGGGCCAGGGAGCGGCGCGACGCTCGACTGTGGTAGTGCTTTCCTGCTGCTTCGACTAGATGGGCGGAGATTTGGGCGGAGAAGGGAAGCTACGGAAGCCTAGTAACCGAGCGATATACTACAGTACACTCCTTCGTTTTCATTTTTTCTCCTAGCTAGTGGGTCCCACTAAATAACCAAACCCAAACCCAAAAATAAACCAATCATGGCAAAGGATAAGGGCATGTTTGCAACGCAGGAATTTCACAGGAATCACGTAGGGATTTCACATGAAAACAAGGGAATATGATTTTTTTTCCGCAATCAAACAGACCCTGAAATATGAGTATCCCTCTCCATAACCGTAACCAACCTGGTCATATCCATCTGCATCTTCTTATCCCAAAACCAATAGCTATCCAAACGCCACTTAGGGTAACAGGTATACCCACTGGTAAAAGGGTATGGGGAGGGAATTACCCGATTGCCCAGTCTTACTCATCCCCAAAAATTTCTTCACGAGGGCAAGGGAGAAAAGTTGGCGATAGCGGTCAGTGCTCGACGGTCGATTGACGGCCATGGCTCCCAACCTCAGCAAGACAACACTTGTTGGCCTCCTCGGCGATGAGGTGGCCCCACCCCCGTAGAGAGCCTCAAAGCCATCACGGGTCACACTCAAGGGCAATGATCGCCGCGGACGACAGCTTCCGAGGGCTTCGACGCGGCGAATGGTGCTCGACCGCTCTGGCGACTTTGACAGCGGCGGGCATCCCTATGTGCTGCATCATAGAGGGCTCCTTCTGTGTCTACCTCAAGGCTATGAAAGACAGATGAATGTGGACCTGTGCCTGTCTCAACGCATGCAAGCATACAGAGCAGCATTAATTGATTATTCAGTCTACTTGTCCATTGACTTCCCCGTTATCCAATGGGTATGGCCAAATGAATATGTGTGTAACTGGAGAGGGTGAGGAACGGGGGATGAGTCCGATGGGTTTGGATTTGATCATGTTTGGATTTATCCAAACCCACCCAACGGCTAGCTGCCATTCTTTTATCTAACCCTTTTCTATTTGTTTTTTCTAAGGCTTTCATTCCACTGAAGGCGGAGTTTTTTCTATTTAATTGTTATATCCTTTTGTTTGTCGATTCTTTAAGAATGATAGCATACCTT
This sequence comes from Miscanthus lutarioriparius, assembly GCA_904845875.1. Classification (NCBI taxonomy): domain Eukaryota; kingdom Viridiplantae; phylum Streptophyta; class Magnoliopsida; order Poales; family Poaceae; genus Miscanthus; species Miscanthus lutarioriparius. The sequence goes on along the minus strand of CAJGYO010000828.1, from coordinate 58,041 downwards.
TATGCACATAGAAACTATGAATTGAAATTATAGTTTTGTTAGGCACTATGTATATTAATCTATAAATATGTAAACTATTCTGTAATATTATGGCTGAAACTGTCCTTATATATTCTCTCGTATAAATCAGGTTCACAAGAGCCACGACAAGCTAAGTTTGCTCGAAGCTCATAAATTCACTCTCTAATTAAATATTCTGCTACTTTACTTTTTGTATCCATTTGCTTCATTCATTTGTTCCTCCTTTACCGCATCTTCAAAATTTCCGCCGTAACGCGTGGGAGGTTTACCTAGTTTACACAATGAACCGACAACGTTACATTTTGGCACCTTCCGTAATCATGTTCTGGCCATCAGTACAGCACCGAGTGTTTTCACATTTTTAGAAAAAAAAGAAACAGTATCTGCGGTGTAATTGTATTTCAGTTGTATTATTTTTTATCTGCGGTGTAAACAAAGCTCTCGTTGTATTTCATTTGGATTATTTTTTATATTAAAATAAAAAATATCTTTCCAGCTCTGCGTCCAGCGTCCTCCCCGCGACGACGCTTCTCGAGCTCTCTCCTCTGTTCCCTCTCCTCCCCGCGGCTCTCCTCTGCCCCGCTCCGCTAGGGTTTTGCCGCCGACCTCTCGCTCGCTCACCCGCTTCCGGCTCCGCGAGGCAACCGTCCGACCGGTCGAAATGGTGGATGTGGAGGAGGTCGGGAACAAGATGCAATCGCAGATGCGCCTCCACGCCGAGCCGGAGGACGCCGCCGCCGACGACCTCCCCCTGCCGGCCCTCTTCGACAGGGCGTCGCGGCTCCACGCCCTCGACCAGGTGCCTCCCTCCCCCCGCCCCCCGCCCCCGCTTCTGGGAACTGGGATCGCCCCGCCCCTTCTCCCGCTCACCAAGAGATAGAGATCGGGCGAGCGGTGCTTACGCGCTTGGATTTTCTGACGCGCAGGATGGGATCCGCACGGCGGTTGACCTGCTGCGGCGCTGCGACGAGATGGTCAGCAAGCTCGGCCTTTTCTCCCCCAACGAGACGAAGGAAGACGTCTCCACCGCAAACCTCAAGTACCTACTCGTATGTCCGTCCCCCTCCCCCTCCCCCTCCCCCTGACTCTGCTCCCCGTACAAATCTATGAAACAGGTCGTGATGGTATTAGACGCCTGGTCAGTTTTATTCAGTTGTCATTACAATCGCCAATCACGCCTGGTCAGTTTTATTCAGTTGCCAGTACACTTGCAAATCACGCCTCGTCAGTTTTATTCAGTTGTCAGTACAACTGAAAACCACAACAGTGCTAAAAAACTTAAGAATTGTTCCAGTGTTTCACAAGTTCGATTTTCTTCTGTATACCTCTGATCATTGTTTGCATTCATAGGTTCCGTATTACCTTGCGGAAATGACTGAGAAGATAGCTCAAGAGGATCGGATCCCGGTTCTTAAGGCATCACAGGACCATTTGAAGGTTATCAATTTGCCCTGTCACATTGTTTCACTAGGTGCAGCTTTTTAATTCGTTTATAACGAGGGGTCTCTACTCTCTAGCATGGTACTTTGTCATCACGTTACCTCATTTTGCACTCCACAGGAGTTCATTGCTCTATGTGAAGTACTAGAGCTTATTCCAGAGGATGAGCTAGAATTGTCCAGGCAGAAGCAGCCTGATACTATGGCAAACAGAAGAGCGCAGAAGGTGAGACTAAATTACTTTCCCTTTAAATTCTTAAGGTATCAGTCAGCAGTTTCTAATCTGTGATTGGAGCACAGTAATATGGACATGGTTCTCTTGTTGTGCTGAATCTATTATGCACATGCTGATTTTATTCATAAGATGTCTAAGGTGGGTCAGTTTCCTGTAATTCACTCTTTATGTTTATTGTTTCTTTTCCTAGGTTGCCCGGTTTAAACGTCAAAAGGCTGCAGAAACGAAGCTCCAAGAGATCAGAGAGAGAAAAGAAAGGCGTGGACGCTCATTGAGAGCAGCTGCTTTATCTGCCCCAATTGAAGCTGGAGAGGAAGATGACCTGGAGGATGATGGGGAGGAAGAAAGAGAGGTTAACATCCCGCATATTGAAGCTGTTTTCATGACATGTTTAGGTTTCTAAATTCCAGCATATTTCAAATTAGAATGATCCGTGGTATACCATTAATATGGCCTTAGTTTTCTTAAAAGGAGAGATTTTTTTTTTTTTCAAAAATAAAATGAACTGTGATATTGTAGTAGATAAAGCTTTTCCATTTGATGGTGGTATTTTAATTTATTTAGTCTGATGCTTGTAGGGAGCTTTACAATTTGCTGCACTTAGCTAGGTTCTTAAATACCTGCAGGCTGTCAACCACATACCCTGTATGCTCCTTTTAGTGTATACCAAGCCCATGAGGATCTTTTGTTCTCTTTAGTCAGTTTGTGACACAGAAACAGTGCTACCATCAAATTTATCCCATAGCATTCAAATCCTCACTTCAAGGTCTTCAATTTTTAGCCCTCAGTGTGTACTTTCTATGCTATTTTGTTTCTCATGATTGAATAGTTATTTTGGAATCTTGTTAGTGCTGTTTTGTCTCTTGTCAATGTGTCCTTCCAACTTGTATTAGCTTGCATTCGTTTTTATATTAATCAGAATATATGCTCTGGTTCTGATTTCCTCTTTCTGTGCTGCAGGCTTGGTTAGCTACAATCTCACTGGCTATCTGCAAGGTTAGTTTGTTGTGTCGACAAATATTACATAACACTGTTGTTGAGTTTTTTCTCTGTTTCAAAAATTGTAGTACTTGCATTCATAGTAACATTTGATGCATTAAATTTTTTATTTTCATACACAGGCTTTTGATCTTCTCGACATACTAAAGAAGGAGGAAGAAATGCTTCTAGCTGTAAAGGAAAGGAAGGCAAAGGTAATGCTAATGATGGTGATTTGGTAATTTCTTGTCAGTAGCATCTTAGGTCAATTATAATCAAAGAAACATTTTTTTCTTCAGAGAATGTGGGAGTCTCAGGCTATCATGTTTCACAAATAAGATAAATGCATACAATGTCCGCTTTGTGCAATTTGGATCAGATGTATTGCTAGCCATAATGACAAAGTTTCAACTTGGAACCAAACTTGAAAAAAATAGTTTGAAAAGAATAGGTAGCTTTCATGTAGATCAACCCGCAAGGTGTTAAGAGTAGTTGTGTTTCTCAAAATTCTACATATGGTTTGTTTAATGTTAACTGAAGATATTCTGTCTTGTGATTGGCATATCTTATTAAGATTTGTTTCTTATGATTGACAACTGATACAGAACACCACTGGAAGTATTTCACCCCCATGTTTTTTTGAGGAATTATAAAAATATATTTCAATGGATGAATCTGGTTGTTGAATAATTTGTGCATATTTATGAAGAAAACGTGGATACTAAAACATTTAAAAGTTACACTTTATAGAATCCAGTGGATCTTCTACCAATAAGCAGCCACTTCCATCGATGGTGCTTTGGCTTCCTATATTTGCATGGCTGTTTCAAGTAGACTGCATGTATATGGAGACTTCTTTTGTTAATCAGAAAAATTGTCTGCTGTAACATCTCCATTTCTTCAGGACGGGAATGCATTTGCTCGTGAAATGCTTGATGAACGAACAAAGAAGGCTGAAGCATGGCACCATAATGCTGCCAACCGTGTGGCATATTCCAAACCAGCTGATCCAATCACTTGTGCAACATTTGCTCAAGATGTCATTGAAGGTAGAGCAAGCGTTTCACAAGCTCACGAGCACAAACACCAGCCCCTGATATTTGGACCTGCAAGTCTTGTTGGTGGTGGTCTAACCAGTGAAAGGGAAAGAATGGCGGCACAAGTTTTTCAGCCTAGTTACAGGTATGCTGCATGCCTTAAATTAAGTGTTATACCCCTGAAAGCTGATGTTTACCTTGTGTTATACCCTAGAACACCTCAATGCTTACTGTTTTTTTATGTTACGCATTTCTCTAATGATGATAATGTTATTGCTGAATGTGGAATAAGCACTAGTTATCACAATTCCTTTTTTTTAACTGGGTTATCACAGTTCCTAATAAAACACACTTTGAACTTTTTCCTTATTGGTGTAGCCATAAGATATAACAAGTTTCAAGTCAGATGTAAAATGCTTAGATTTGTTGGTAGCGACCGGTTGATATTACTAGTGATATAATCCTTACCCTACCCCTGGATTCTTGATGCTTCTGAGGATCAAGAAGCATTATCAGAGCTTAGGAGACTGTCATCTGATTCATTTTCTTTTGCCTGTTTGTCCTCGCCTGAATCACAGGATGCCAACAATGAGCATCGAAGAAGCTGGTTTGCGCGAGATGAAAATGATGGAGAAGTGGCAAGAAAGGACCGCTGAGATGATGAAAGAAGCAAACTCCGCGTGGCACAAGGATGGCAGCAGCTCGGCCCAAGAGGACGAGGACGCCGAGGAGGCGAAAGCAAGAGCGTGGGACGACTGGAAGGATGACAACCCCCGCGGCGCAGGCAACAAGAAGCTCACGCCCTGTGGCTAAATTGTGAAACACGCGCTGTATGGGTAATACTCCACATGGAACACGATGCTCATGTAGATCGTACGATGTTTGATTTGATCAATATTTAGTTTGCGTTTTTCTAGTGACGTTCAGTGTATTATAGACTGTTTGTGTAACAGTGTAAGTGCGATACGTTCTTCTGGAGCATGGGGAGCCGTACGCCCGTTCTGCGACTGTCATGCTTATACATTATTAAAAAATGAGCCTGGTGGTTCGGTGCTGTCTGACTTACATGCACCATCCACAGGCCACGGCTTCTTCTACACTAAATATTTTTTCTGTAGAATGGAATGGTCTATCATAATTTCATCATCTAAATGGTCTGTCATAATGTATGAACATGTATATTGAATGTAATGATCTGTCATAAGGTCATTCTATAAATTCTGATAGGATGTACACATGGCTTGTTATAAGGGTAGTCATACAATGTAGTAAGTACTCGAGAAAGATGAGGTGGTGATAGATTGAGGCCCCCTTTGGATGATAGAAGCGTTTTGGATTCTCAGGTGAATCACCAGAATTGCTGCTAAATGCCTTTTTCAGTGAATCAATTCTCTGTAAAATACCTATAAACGTTTCTCTGTTTTGAACTAGGAACGAGAATTACCCAAATAGGTGTTTCGTAGTGATTCTTTCATTTCAAGGTGAATCTGGATCAATAGCTAAATGTTTCATCGATTCTTACCAAGTGATTTCTATTTCAACAGAGAGACGTCTCTGGAGAGAATCTGGATCTAAAACGTTTCTAGAAGAATCTAGCCATACCAGCCATACCAAACGGGGCCTAAAGGAAATAAGAATCGGAGTATTTTTGGGATGGATCATCTCTGTCCCTTCTCTCCTCAAGCCAAACACCGGCCCTCCCTTTTGATGGCTCAACAACTGCCAAGAAAGGTCAGCTAGAACGGCCTCACTGGTGGGTGGGCAAGAGCTGCTGTCTGCTACCGGAACCGGAATCGCCACACGGCGCATGGAAATGCAACTGCAGCAAAAACGGACGGATTGCTCTGCCCTTTTGCTGTTTTTCATCATCATCCAACTAGAAAGCAAGGAGAGGACAAGGAGGCAAGTGCAGCCGTAACGCAGCCGAAATTCCTGATGAGTTTCCCATCCATCCACCAACTACTCACTGCTGGCTCGCTCATCAGGGGTCGTCACGTACGCTATCTGTACCTCACTGTCGTCAGGTTAGTTTCCTGACACTTTACGAAACGCCACCGGAAGTTTCCTCGCACCTTCGTTCAATTCAACCTGCTGTGTGTACTAGTATGTACACCGTATACGACACCAAGAGGTACCCGGTAAAAATGCAAACATATCTCATGTGTGTGTGTTGCTGGTGCAGTGTGATACTGACGTCTGTTTGTTTGAGTACCCGTGAAAGTATCATTATTTTTAAAAAAATGTAGACCGAGATTACGATGCCGACTTGGTGTCCCTTTCTCTGAACTAGCTACGAGTTCTTACACAGAGAAGTTTTTTTTTTAAGCTACACCCGTACGTGTCTCTATAACCGTACGTGTTGGGTTGCATAATGGTCGACTAATCCAGTTTTCATATCAGCCGCCAATTGACCGCCGTTGCTTGGATGTTGGATCAATCTCTCATGGTCGATGCATGTCACCGTCAATGCATGATCATCTCTCCCTTGGTTATAAAAACTAAACTAGGCTAAGATTTAATCAAACTTCTGAAAACTACAGAGGCACAGAAGTAACCTGTAAAATTATGTTTGCAAAGTTAAATGGAATAGACAAACCGTATGGCCAAGCAAATGTCCACGCTCACTACATGACCTTGATGCTCGAGCTAGCGTTAGGTGCGGCGGTGGTGCATGCAGTAGTATGCAAAAAGATCGCCGTCGTCGGGCCCATGCAGACGACGACGACGACGACGACGTACGACGCATCCATCTCCGCCGTACGTGTACGTACGCACGACGATGGGGATCTAGAGAGGAGGAAGAAGCCTTCAAAGCGGAGACGAGCGAGAGAATCGCATCGCGTGTCGGGGGTGAGGTTGTGAGCGCAGGACGTAAGGTAGGCCGCGTGCGAGTGCGAATGAACCGGCCGTTAGTTTCCCGCGCCGGCGGGGCCGGGCGCGAACGAAGCTTCGCGGAAGCTCACTTCCCCTGTCCCTCGCGCCCTCTATAACTCCTCGTCTTCTCCACCCCTCATCTTCCTGCATCCTTCCTCCCGTGATCCCCTCCACACCTCGAGCAATCCATCGATCCTCGAATCCCTCCCCTGCACGGCTGCACTGCAAGGTACGCAAACACCTATCGTCATGAAGCTGAGCATGCCTTTCTTCGGCTCGTCCTCCGGCAAGAAGCAGCAGGAGGTGATCAGCAAGAAGAGGAAGGGATCAAAGAGCGGCTCCTTCGGCTCCACCGCGTCCTCCTCCTCGTCCGACGAGTGCGCGTCGCCGTCCGCCGCCACGACGCCGCGCACCGTCCTCCCACTCCCAGTCCGATCCGCGCCGTCGTCCTCCGGGGACGGCAAGCCGCGGCCGGCGGTATTAGCCGCTACCGTGACGCGGGAGGACCTGGAGGTGGCGCTGCGCCGGGTGGTGCGGAGCGAGGCGGAGCTGGCGGCGGTGCTGGCGGAGGCGGAGGCGGCGGGGCTCGCGCCCGAGGCGGCCGCGGCGGCCGAGGCCGAGGACGAGGCCGAGCTCCGCGACGCGTTCGCGGTGTTCGACGCGGACGGCGACGGCCGGATCTCGGCCGAGGAGCTCCGCGCCGTGCTCGCCTCGCTCGGCGACGAGGCCTGCTCCGTCGACGACTGCCGCCGCATGATCGGCGGCGTCGACGCCGACGGCGACGGGTTCGTGTGCTTCGACGAGTTCTCGCGCATGATGATGCCGCAGGGGGGCGGCAGCGTGATGCTTGCTGTCTGTCTTAGCTGTTGCTAGTTTGTTTGGTACTGCTGTAGTGTCGGTGTTGGCGTGCATTCGGCCCCTCGTGTTTCTTGTTCCCTGTTGCCAAATCTGTACCTAGCTATGTGCAGCTGTTTTTTGGTGTCATCGATTGATGTCAGTTAATACTCGTACTATCGTGTCTTCTTTTCCAATCCAGAGGTTTTGTTGTTCTTTTCCAATTCAGAGATTGGTTGACCAATAAATTTGTTTTTTTCCACAAAACGTATGAAAAGCGCTTGCATACACACAAACACGTACACTTAATCCTATAAACATGAAGATATACACACTATCCTTCTTAAAAGTAATGAGTTCACTACAAATGTCTCGCTATGTATTGATAGACACACTTCTACATAGGGCGTGTTCGCTGGTCTGGTCCATCCAGACCAGCCGGCTGATCCCCCTCAGCAAACACTATTCATCAATCAGCCGTTACAGTATTTTTCTCTCACAAAATCAGCTAGTTTCAGCTAAGTTTCGGGCCAACGAACGGGGCCATAAACATTTTGTAGGGGCGGCTCAAAACCATTTATAGGAACGGTTTGGCCAGCCGCCCCTACAAATCGATTTGTAGAGGTGGCTGGTGTTATCAGCCGTCCCTACAAATCGATTTGTAGGGGCGACTGTAGTACCAGCCACCCCTATAATACATGTTTGTAGGGGCGGTACATTTTTCCGTAAAAAAAAATTCAAATTCGACCAGAACACTGTTTGTTTTCGTGTATTCCATCCAGCGTTCGCGTTGCGAGTGAGCGAGGAAAGCGAGATAATCCCACCGAACGCCCCGCGACCAACGTTCCGAACCGCGTTCGCTCAAGAGTATTATATAAACTACAAGCACAAGAGTATTATATAAACTACAATTACAAGTCCAATTCACAAGAATATATAAAATCCATCATTAAATAGACATAATTCACAAGGTAAAACCAATGTCAAATTCTATACACATTGTTATCAACGGCCTAGAGCTAGCCTTTCAGTCTCACGAAAGTGTTGGTATCGAGGATTTCTACCTAAGTCAGACTCTCTGCCATGGCAGGTGCCTTTGACGTGTACAATCTGGCCCAATATAAAGTTGCAAAGGTCGCCGGCGAGCTCTAAGAGTTGGTCATCCTTGTATGGGTCTCTTTTCATTTCTTTATCTTCTTTCCACTACAAGAGAACAAATTTTGGTTTAGTATTTCATACCATGTACGAAGTTTTTATACTACGGGTGAAGAGGTTCAAACTTACCCTTAAAGGGTGTCTCCTGTAGGCACCGATGTTACTCATCATAGAACATACATAGTATCTACGGTCAGGTAATGGGGAGAGTTTTCCCCTCGGCGGTCCGCCATGGCCGACGAGACGAGTTCTTGGCCCGGGGCGATGCTCCTTGCTCTTTTGTCTCAATCGAGCAGGGCTGTTGCCTCTCCTTGACTCGTTTGCCTCGCCCATGTAGTGTCTCCGCCGACGGAGCAGCAGGGCGTCGGGAATGCCTTCACCGTGGCCGGCGTGAACCGAAGCAACCTCACGCACGTGGCTAGCCCGTTGCCATTCCTCGCGACTTTGCCCAGCTCATCCGCCATGTCTTTGGTGAGGCCCTCTTGTTCCTAGGATAGGCGGTTGAGCTGATTAGGAGCTAGGTCATCCTAGACGCCTTGGCTGCCGCCGGCGAGGTGGCTTCGATGCCGTTCCTGTGGCCAGCTCGATTGTGCGCGGTAGTGATTCAATTAGGGCTTCAAGGTAGTTGCTCTTAGCCTGTAGATGGTTACCGGGTAGCAGTAGAGGCGTGGTGTTAGGTGATTTCGCCGGCGTCGGGTTGCCGCGGCTAGACCCCGCCGCGGTGCGTGGCCACGCCTACGTGATGCTCTATTCTTGGCGTTTGTTACCTCAATCTGTTGCGCGTTGCACGTAGAGGCTCATGGGGGTGCTGGTTGGTGCTAGAGAGGTCTGTGCTCGCCGGCGTTTGGCCGGCGAGGCCGCGGTCTCTGTTATTCCGGCCAGGGACTTTGTAAAGCATGAATTCGAATAGAAGCAGGGTTCTAGATGCGAAGCCAATGACTCATTTAAATAGTGCTCTGGTTAGCTTCGCGAATAGGAGAAAGAATGGGGACTCGTTTGCAAAAGCACCAGCCGCGCGTGGGTCTCCCCGTGTTGGGCCGTGGTCGCGGGAACGGGCCGCCGCGTGGGCCATGCTGGTGCACGCGTGTGGGTCGCTGTGGTGGGCCGAGCCACGTCGCAAGTTGGGCCACGCAGTAGAATACGCTTTCAAATTTCCAGTGAACTATAAACGTTTATTCAATTAAGTTTTGAGGTGAACTTTGATAAATTATAGTAAATTCTATAGATGCCCAAAAATAATGAAATTAAATTTGTTAGATTCACAAAAATACTATCTATCTGTTAGTGTAGTTAGTTTACAGATAGCTGTGATAGTGATAGGTTCATAAATCCAAACTAGAGAGCTTAGTATTATGTAGATTAATATTTATAGGAATTTTTATGGTAAATTGGTGTTAGGTATAGCTATGAAAATTTTACAGTAGGCTCACTAGATTATTATGTACTTGTTGTAAATTTTATAGCCCTAAAGTAAGTTGATAAATAGAGTAGCTATTATCCTTGTTTTATCGTATATAGATTAAAGCGATATTAGGAGTAAGAATACCTTAGTTGCTGTAATAATGTATGTCATACTTCGTACTTGTTAGGGGTAACAATAGGTAACTTAGTACCTTAGCAGATAGCACTAGCTAGTAGTTAGACAGATGTATTTTTATTTTAAGAGTTGTTGTTGCCATATTACTAAGTATTTCATAATGTTTTCCTAAACGGTAAACGGTCTTTACACGGTCGTCCTTCGTTCAGCGTTTAGACTGTTTACACGATGTTTAAACGAAGTTAAACGGTCTAAACGGTTTTGTACTTTTAAAAAAAATACATATAATTATATATGTGCATGTAAAAAATCAAGTATTCTAGCATTTATACATATTTATCCGAGTAAAAATCAATTATTTTGGTATGTATATATATTTATGCATGTGAAAAGAATCAAATATAGATATTTATGCATGTAACATATCAAGTGTACACATTTATAAATATAATAAACTTAAGTATACAAATTTATCCATACAAAACTAAACTAGATTACCTCGTGTTCGCCTAAACAGCCGTTTAAACAACTGTTTAGCCCGTTTAATACTGTTTAGCTCCGTTCCGTTTAGACCGTTTAGACCTTTTTTTTCTCGTTTTTTGACCGTTTAAACGGTCAACCGTTTAATTTCCGTTTACCCCCTAAACAAAATAGTTTACCACCGTTTACCGTTTAGTGGCCGTTTAATCGGCCGTTTAGACGAACACTGGTATTTCATCATCATTTCATGCATGTAGATCACGAGCAGGTCGAGTTCGTGCCTGTGGACGAACAGGAGTACGAGGAAGTCATTGAGGAGTACGAGGAGGAGATCCTCGTGCAAGAGGGAGCCCCGGAGCCTTTTGGTACTGACTTTGCTGACCCGTCGCCTGCCTAAGGCAAGCCCCGGTGCATAACCCCTATTTTATGATCACTGAAATATGATGTACATTTAAGTTACAGGTATTTTATGGAAACTATATGCATAAATATATCTACCCATGAGTCCTACTAGTATAGGTCGAGTAGTTGCTATGCTCAGGATATCGTTAGCGTGAGTAACCTGCCGTTACTCACAAATAGGTGATAAATATGATCACTCATGATAAAATGGTGGAAAAGAAAATGGTGACTGGGCAGGGATATGGTTTGGGTACTGGTGGGTGTAAAGGGCTGTGTCATGCGGCCAATAGGGCATAGCTCGGTTACACTTTTTCCCTGTTTGTGTCAATTATGGACCGGTCGTTGCATATGGCTCTAGGCAAGTCACATACTTATTATCCTGAGCACATACTTGGGTATGGGTGCAGGGAAGACTCGTTGCTCTCTTGTCGTGGATCCGGCTCTTTCTGGACCGACTGATCGGAGGCGGGGATGGTGGAGGTCCTTGCACCGCATTGAGTCCGGGACTAAGGAGTGGGGGCTTAGAGTCCAAGTTTGGACGAGGACCTGGACACCTAGGATAGGAGGGTGATGGGTTAGTCCTGCTTGTGCCTGGGGTACAAGCGGGGCGTGTGTTTTTGGGGTACCCAGCTAGGGGCATTGATTCGCGAATCGCCGACGTTCCGGTGTGGCTTGTCTACGGTTTAGCACCGTAGTAAGAACTGAAAGATGAAAGGTAGAGAAATGGAACTGATTGCTCAACTCTTGCTTAAAAGTAGAACATGTGCTTATATAGACTGGATAGACAATAACTTAATATGGCTAATAATAATAACATAAATAAGGACTCACTATTAGTATTGATTTCTGCCAAAAGAAAACCAGCAAACCATAAAACTTATCATATTCCTTGGAGTCAGAAAATTATCCTCACTAGTCGGATAAGTCTTGCGAGTACATTGTGTACTCAGGGTTTATTTACCCCTGTTGCAGGTAATGCATGAGAAGTACCATTGTGTGGAGGATTCTTCTGGTGGGCTTAGACAGATCTTCGTTCCTTATCGCTAGATGTTTATTTTTAAATTCCGCTGTTTATTATTTCACACTCTGGCATTTGGTAATGTAATAATGTAATTTTTAAGAACTTCTGGTGTATGAAATGGACAAGTATTGTAACTCATTCTCATTATTAGATCCTTGGAAAAAATGTGGATCTTTCAGATTCTCCCTTGGGGCGTGCCCGACGGATATCGCCCGTTGTAGCTTGCTTTTGGGGTGCTTAGTGTCTGGTGGAAGACGAGCACCTCTGTAAGTGTGTTATTTCAGACGGTTCTGCCACAAGTAGCATCCATCTCATATCATTGCAAACATGAGCAGTGGTAGTTCATGATGAAGGAAGGAACTAGTGCTAGATGGATGGATCGAAGATAGATAGATAGATGCAGATCGATGAAAGCAAGTATAAGATGTTGATAAGATGAGGGTTAGTTCAATCGATTTGCCTCAGATTTAATTGCCTTTTCATTTGACCTTGAACTTAGAGCTTAAGAAATATAGACAGCAACAAACCTCAAACAGATAGTAGAAAACCAAGATCATGACATGCATGAAACCATGAGAGACATCTAGCCCAGCCATCAGATTATCACAACCGCCCAGCTGTTGCTTGGGCAAGGATGTCTCACATGGTTTGATGACAGCCATGAGAAGTATAAGCAGAAGATAGAAGAAAAAATGCTCTAGTACCTCACAAGTCCAAGGTCATCAATGTGCATAATCCATTACTCAACTGACACTGTTATCTTCATAGGCATGAAAAGGATCTCATAATTGTATCAGCCTCAGTCAAAAAAATGGTTGACATCATAGGCAAAAAAAATGCAGGCCTCAGATAACTGTAAACTAACTTATGATCATCTTGTAAGCTAACTGCAATCATCCCAGGTGGCAAATAAGAACACAAATTGCTGAGGCAAGTTCATGGCTCCCATAGAAGCGTGGGACACGTCCATCCCAGCCATCAGGTAGGCATGCCTACAATAGCTGCTTGGGAATGGACGTATCCCACGGTTTGATGAAAGACATGAGAAAACACAAGAGGACAAAAAAGCACCAACAGAAAGAATACCCACAGCCACCTCAGATTGCTATAGTTTGCATCATCGGCCAAATGATACGAGTAGGGCAACCAAACACAGGCGAATGGAACTCTGCATGAATAAATAAACCCTGCATTTAGCCAAAGAAACAGGAGGTACACAGGCACAGGTGAACCACATGATAATAAATCAAACACATACCATAGTCAACATAGCAACATAGACCATAGGACACAATCAAGTATGTCTGCTAGTATTTCAAATATAGCATCCCCAATGTTATACCTACTTTCCTAGTAAGTGCAAAACAATGTAACTGTGATGACAAGCACAATTATTGTGTGGACAAAGCATAAAAGTTATGTTAAGAAATTTCACCTCAACATAAGTAAAAATGCTTTAAGCAAAATGTCGCACTAATTGTACAGATCACATATCGTTACTAGTTAACAGATCAAGGAAACAACAAATAAGGTACCATAGTCAAGAACTTCTGTTACTACTCATCTAAATGCAGCACCAAGTTTATCTATTTATCTCTATATTACATGAGCTGAATATGCAATTAATCAACAACCTATGTTACGGTATTGCTATGTTAAGGTACAGCTAGATAGTCCAGATTTATAAGCAAACAAGCTGGAAGAACTGAAGCAATGCACATATCTACAATATGGATTAGCCAAAAAAAAAGAAAAAGAAAAAATGGAAGTATAGTGACCTAAAGAATTAGTTGCTGCACAAACAATGACGTTTGATATTTTAAATGGGCCTATTATAGTACAGAGAGCATGTGTACTACATACAGGTCATTATTTAGCAAAGTTAAGCACAATGGAAGTTTCTTAGATGGGGGCTACTCAATTATGTGCATGCATGAAAGCTTAATTATGTGTATGCACGAAAGCTGTATTATCTTCGTGATGGCCTTCTCCAAAATTATCACAGGGGGCAACCAACACAAGCAAGCCATGCTAAACCCTAGTAATAAAACCCATGAAATCGACAACTAAAAGAAGGGGTTGGGCTTACCTGCAGAAGACGGCGGCGATGCGTGAGGGCCGATTGGGGGACGGCAGCCAGAGGAGAGGTCGGAGAGGAGGCACCACTGGTGGCGGGGACAACTACCAGAGCACACGGCCGGGCGCGCAAGGGCTGGCGAGGTCAGAGAGGAGGCGCCGTCGGTGGCGGGGACGACTACCAGAGCGCATGGCCGGGTGCGCAAGTGTCAGCGAGGACGGAGGTCGAGGTCCAAAACGGACGGGGCGGCGGCAGCTACGTGGCTTGTGAGCTCTCGCGCAAACCCTAGCCGTCGTGGCGGTTGGCCTGGGGAAAGGTGACGTTTGGGGGAGGAAGCGTGGCGGGCGACGGAGGCTGTCACAGGAGGATGGCGGAGGTGAGAGGAAGCGGCGCTAGGCACGGAGACGGTGGCGGCGACAGGGGAGGAGAGATGATTCGGTAGCCTGACGGCATCCACAAGAAGAAGAGCGCCCAGACTTAGCGAAATTTTGGCCTCCAAACGCGCCCTATATTAATACTGGGGAGTATTTGTATGGGCGGCTGGTGATTGAGCCGCCCCTACAAATTCATTTCTAGGGCCGGCTCACTCACCAGCCGCCCCTACAAATATTTTTTATTTTTTTATTACTTGTTCTATATATTCATTTTTCTTTATATATATCTGTATGTATTTGTTTTCTGATTATTCTACATATATAAATGTATCTATATATACATTTTTTTATATAGAAAATATATAATTTTATATTTTCTTCTTTACAAAAATGATATTTTAAAAATTTAAAATTTGAATTTCAAAACAACAAAGAGAATTTTAGGATACTAAATGACCTGAAATAAAAATTTTGTAAACATCAAAGTTGTAGAACTCATCAAGATGTACAACTTATATTTGGTCATCTTTTCATTTGACCAAATTTGAACATTTAAAATTTTGAATTTCAATAAATGTCAACTTCAAATAAGATTTTGAAACCTTAAATGGTTTCAAATAAGAAAGTCATGAACATAGAAGTTGTTGAATACATCACTATCTACAACTTTTATTATGGTCATCTTTTGATTTGACCAAATTTGAACAGCTAAAATTTTAAATTTCAATAAATGACATCTTCAAACAAGATTTTGAAACCTTAAATGATTTCAACTATAAAAGTCTTAAACATAAAACTTATTGAACTCATCACTATATACAACTTTTATTTTGGTCACTTATTCATGTGACAAAGTATTAATAAACATTATTCACAAATTCACATATGATTCATAGTTTCATGAACTATACGAGAGACATGTTGATTTGTGAACAATGCTTACTATCACTTTGTCAGATGAAAAAAAATGAAAATAAAAGTTGTAGATCGTGATGAGTTATACAACTTTGGTATTCATCACTTTTTCATCTGAAATCATTTAACGGTTGAAAATCTCGTTAGAACTTGTCATTTTTTAAAATTTGAAAATTTGAATTGCTCAAACTTTGTCAAATGAAAAGAATGACCAAATCAACATAGTAACTTGATATGAAATGATTTTAGAAAATTTCAGGAAAAAAATCATCATATTTGGAGTTAGTATAAGGGAGAAAGACTAGTTACAAAATTTACCCAAAGATTAAAAAAAATCACAACTGTTCATGATGATCAATGATGAACAAGTGTGATTTCTCTTTTTAATCTGTGGCTAAAACTTGTAACTAGTTTTTCTCCCTCATACTAACTCCAAATGTGTTGGGTTTTTTTCCTAAAATTTTCTAAAATCATGCTCTATCATTTTAGTCTGGTCATCTAACTTTGTCTTTAATTTTGGACAATTCAAATTTTCAATTTTAGAAAATAATAATTTCAAACCTGATTTTCAACTATTAAATGATGTCAGCCGTAAAGGTGATGAATACCAAAGTTGTATAACTCGTCAAGATCTACAACTTATATTTTGGTCATCTTTTCATTAGATCAAATTTGAACAGTTCAAATTTTGAATTTCAATAAATGTCAAATTTAAATAAGACTTTGAAACCTTAAATGGTTTCAAATAAGAAAGTCATGAACATAGAAGTTGTAGAACTCATCAAGATATACAACTTATATTTTGATCATCTTTTTCATTTGACCTAATTTGAATAGTTCAAATTTTGAATTTCAATAAATGTCAACTTTAAATAAGATTTTTAAACCTTAAATGGTTTTAAATAAGAAAGTCGTGAACATAAAAGTTGTTGAACACATCATTATCTACAACTTTTATTTTGGTCATTTTTTCATTTGACCAAATTTGATCAGTTGAAATTATAAGTGTTCAAATTTTAAGTGCTTGTTTTAAGTGTTTCAATAGTAATCCGAACACATGCATAAATGTAGTATCACACACATACATAAATCTATAGTCTCACACACATATATAAATATATAGTCTCACACACATACATAAATAAAGTCTTACAAACACACATTTACACAAACACTCTACGTTCAACAACTAGCTAGACCGCTGTAACGACTTTTCCCTAGACACCTTTTCGTTCCGATGGCAATGTCTTTGGGTAGGTTCTTTTTCACAACACTGATCTTCTTAGGAAAGTCTATGAATAGCGGCATCTCATCGTAGTTATTGTAATCTTCAACATCGTCCACGCTATCAACTTCGATAATGTGCTGCTTCCCGGAGGCAACCACGTGTTTTGTCTTCTTTTTTGGGGGGAGGTTGCTTTATGAGTCAGGCATATAGAAAACTTGTGCGACACGTGAAGCGAGCACCCAAGGGTCATCTTGGTAGCCTAGATTCTCGAGGTCCAAGACTCTCAATCCGATCTCGTTCAGTTGGTGCTGTTTGATCCAGCGACATCAAAACAGGGCCACCATTATATCCCTTCCATAGTCAAGTTCCCATATCTCTTCAATGATGCCAAAGTATTAGATCTTTCGCCCCACTCCATCGAGAGCTTCTATTCGAACGCTGTTGTTTTGGTTCACATATTTATTATCCTTTGTGTGGGTATAGTACGTATACCCATTGATGTCATAAGCATTCCAAGATGTCACTTGTCTTGATGGCCCCTCCGCCAACTTACTGATGGTAATAGAGTCTATGGTTTATCCAGGCGGTATGTTTTGGTCCTTCAACCATGTAGTTAGTCGTTGCTTATGCTGTTTCATGACCTAATCATCTGAACGGCCATTTTTCTCCGCCATAATGATAGCCAAGTGTTCATCAATGTACGGTTGCATCAGTTGTGTACTCTGCAAGACACTATAATGTGCCCGACTCACCTCTTTGTAATTATGGTCGATGAACACTTTTCTAGCACTTATGCCCTTCCTAGCCAGCCTACCTTTGTGACGAGAATCGGGTTTATTAATTTCTTTTTGTACTTTTAGGTACTCTTGACAGCACTCGACGGCTTCTTCAGTACTGTAACCCTCTGGGTATGCTCGATTATGCACGTATCGACTTAGAATCGACATGAACCGCTCGTAGGACCACATTTCATGCAAGTAGCAAGAGCCCAACGCCTATATTTGATGAACCATGTGAATCATGAGATGTGGCATTATATCAAAAAAAAGCAGGAGGTAAACACATTTCTAGTTGGTTTTGTGTCTCCACCACAAATTCATGTAGGTCACTCAGCTCTTGCTTACCAATCGTCTTCTGTGAGATCTTCAAAAAGAAGTAGCACATGTGGGTGATGGCTATTTTCAAGAACTCTAGCTTTATAGCCCTGATTGCAATAGGTAGAAACACTGTCAGCATCACATGACAATCATGAGCCTTGTAGTGTGTTATTGACAAGTCCTTCATCGACACTAGCTTCTTCACATTCGCTGAAAACCCAGTCGGGACTTTGACCCCCCTCAGGAAAGTGCATATAGCTCTCTTCTCGTCTGGTGTTAGGTTGAAGCACGCCGTGGGCAGAGTGTATTTTCCATTAGCCTCAGGTACTGGGTGAAGCTGTGGCATCATGTTTAGCTGCACCATGTCTTTCTGTGATTTCAGACCATCTTTTGACTTCCTGTGTCCATCAAGGTAGCAATGAGACTCTCAAAGACATTCTTCATGCGTGCATAGCATCAATGGCATGGGGACCTCCAAGTCCGTAATAAGGCGATACTAAAAGAAGATCGATTGTTTCTTGAAAGGTACGCCTTCCGATGGGAGGTGTGCTTCTATCTATGTTCGTCCCATCCGGATTCTTCTTTCCTTAGACGACGCGTGTATGTTTTTCACCATTACAGAGCATCGTGTTCTCCTCCGTTATGATGTCTCTCCAGAGGGGGTTCAATCTCCAGGGTGTTGTCATAAAATCTAAAGAACAATTTGCTGCGGTACTTGTGACTTGTCTTTAAGAAGCGTCGGTTTCTTAGGTAAACTATCTTCTTGGATGCATCTAGGTATACCCATGTAGTACCATCCAAGCAAACCAAGCATCCCGTCTTCCCTTTGATCTGTCCAGACAAATTAAACAGCGTAGGGTAATCATTGGTAGTAACAAATATTATTGCTCTACATATGAAGTCCTCCTTTTGGAACGCATCGTACATCTGCTCCCCATGCCTCCATAGCCTCTCTATTTCTTGCATCAAAGGCTCGAGGAACACGTCTATATCAATGCCTGGTTGTTTAGGGCCAGAAATAAGAATAGTGAGAAGAAGGTACTTTCTCTTCTGACAACCACATTGGGATGTTGTACATGGTCAAGATCACTGGCCAAGTGCTGTGGTCGCTCATCCTCTCATTGAAGGGATTCATTCCATCGGTGCTCAAGCTAAACCGTACATTCCTTGGGTGTTCGCTGAATTGTTTGTGCTTCTTATCGAACCTTTGCTACTGACTACAATCAGCCGGGTGTGCAATCTTATTATCATCCACCTTGCGCTCATCATCCCACCATATCATGAGTGCGGCTTCTTTAGAGTTTAGGAAGATACGTCTCAAGCGGTCGGTCACTGGCAGGTACCACATTACTAAGGCAGGAATTCTTCTCTGCTTTGCATCGTTGCCTAATAGAGTGTCCTCTAGAGGTTGAGATTCTTGTACCACCTTTTTTGTACCCTTCTTATTCCTCTTTTTCCCCGTGGAGGCTTCGTCCCCACCGTAAAGGTCATTGTTCTTGTATCGGCTAGCCCCACACCGGGGATATTTATCCAGTGACTTGAACGTTTTGCCATGAAAAAGTATATAGTGGTTGGGGCATGCATGGATTTTTTCAACCCCATTGTCAATGGACTTATGACCTTCTTCGCTTGGTATGTGTTGGCGGGAACTGAGTTTGGTTGTGGCAGCACCCATGATAGGAGACGCAATAGATCATTGAAACTACAGTTTGACCAGCCATACTTAGCCTTCAGGATGAGTAGCTCAAGCACAAAACGTAGCAATGTCCAATGTGTTGGACAACCCTTTTCAACACCATACACAGTCTCCTTCGATGCTTTTGTCATCCTTTCCAAATTTTCTAGACCTTTCGGGCTCTTTAGTAAAATCTCTGGTCCAATGGCTCGAATCATGTCCTCCAAATCATCTTCATCCCCGACACGTGCTCCACCATCATTATTGGCACCACCTTCGTCGTTACCATCCCAACCACCAGCATCACCACCTTGTTCATTGCCAAACTCGGAATCCATTCGTGCATCAAGCTATGTTGAATATTGGGACAGGGATTCTAGGGTTTCATCGTCGTATTCCTCATTCTCGTCGTTAACAATAACCGTTTCACCATGATAAATCCACACTGTGTGGTCCTCAACAAATCCTCGTATAATCAAATGTGATATGATGATAGTCACATCTATCCATGCCATACAGTTCTTGGAATCTTTACAGGGACAAATAATTGTATCCTTATTCTCTGTCAATGTCGTTGCATGCTTCTTTGAGGCTTCAATAAATTTATCCACCTCTTCACGGAAACCTGCCTTGAACCTTAATGAACCATACATCCAAAAGTTCTTGTACTCCATCTTTTACAACAACGACAAAACAAACATTAAAGGACTACTTATTCAGATATATATAAAAATGAATCAAATTAATAATTACTTGAGAATAATTGTATATACTTCAGATATATATATGAATATAAATCAAATATAATTACATGAACCATACAAACACACCATGGTAGAGGAAAATTAATTAATGGCCCATTTATCCATAAATAATTAAAATACATATTTGTTTATTACAATAAACAATTTCAAAGACAACAATTAGCAACAATTATATTTTACCCAATATCTTTCATGCAAACCCTAGTCCAATTTCATCAAACATAAATTTACAAAAACAAAATTAATAAAAAAACCAAACCCTAGATCTAGATCTACATGCACATGAAACATCCATAAAACTAACTAATTGTTCACTAAAATCAAGAAACATGGATCAAATAAGGGTATGATCTTGTTCCCCTACCTAATTTACCCAAATACATTCAAAACTTGGTCTAATTTGCTTTATAAGTAGCTAAAGCACCATAAAAGAGAGAGAAAAGCAAAACTCTAATTACTCACTAACCAACCATTAAAACTTCAAAAAAAGTATGGAATAGTATTTTCTTATCTTCTACAACCTCTCCACCAAAGGATTTGAGACCAAAACCTTCTCCCCTTAGTAGAACAATTTTTGGGAGGTGTCCAAGGCCTTCCCATCTTTCTTTCACGGGTTGGAGTGAGTGACCCGAGAAGAAAGAAGGTGCTGCAGTTTGTTTTATATGTGGGTTATTTATAGGGGTGGCTGGTGATTGAGCCACCCCTACAAATCATAGGTATTTATACGCGGGGCATTTGTAGGGGCGGCTCAATCACCAGCCGCCCCTACAAATAGCAACACCGGGGGCGGCTGGTGAGTGAGCCGCCCCTACAAATCCGACCCGTTTATAGGGGCGACTCGTATCGTCAGCCGCCCTTGCTGTTTCATTTGTAGGGGCGGCTGGTCTCTGGGCTCTCGAGCACGCCACTGTAGGGGCGGCTCCATCCCCAGCCGCCCCTACAAAAAATTTGTCCCGTTGCTACAAATCGTTTTTCACGTAGTTGTTGTCTACCAATGAAAAAAATGTTATTGTTGACATATAGTATCTCGCTGTTGATACTTGATAGACACGTTGCCTGCCAATGAAAAAATGTTAGTGTTGACGTGCAGTTCATCCATATTCCTGTTGTATATCAAACTAGCTATGTGTGGTGTGGAAGTTCTCTGGTGCCATGGATGTCAATGATACTCCCATATGTCCAAGTTGAAGCTATGTAGGAATTAGGGATGCAAATCCATTCCTAAAAGTGTGAAAATAGTGAGTAAAATCGAAATTTTACCATAGATGCACTCTCTAGAGCACAAGTCCATGCACTCTAAGCCAAACACACTACTATGTCCTTCAATTTAAATTCAACATCTAAAGTTAGGCACTCTCGTTGGGTTCCATCACAAGATGAGGACATATACGTTGCCAATCTTATAAGACACAAGTATTTAGAATGAAGTTTACTGATACTTTTAGTACTCGAAAAACTAATCAAAACTACTTATCTTTGCACCTTTTTCTCTCTATTCATTTTTCTAACACAATATCCACATATAGATACTCTATGATCTCTATCCGGTTGTGATAGATTTACCAACTATTATATATGCTTTTCATCCATTTTCATTGTTTTTCCCTTTTGCATCACTCATATGTGTGTCTTCAATATGTGGTCACGTGGATCTTAGCTAATATAAGCTATATCAGCTCTTCTTGCAACCCATGTGTCATGATACCATGAATCTAGATTTTAGCTTTCAAATTTTGATCTTATTAGTCATTGAATTTTTATCCATCTTTTAAGCTACAATTCTTTGATATCCATCTTTTATGTTAATAAACACCTTTTTTTTTCAAAACCATTATATATATTATTAAAAATAGTTTTTTACTATGTTGCCATAAACAATCGTTTCATTGCTCTACTTGTTGAATTTACTCTATCAAAATATATCCATCGCCTAGGAATGCATACCTGGTCTGTGTGATGGTGCCACACAATATGTACTCCCTTCGTTCAAGAAAAAATATCACTACCAGAATCCTCAAATTTGCCGAGTGTTTTTATGTTTGCCGAGTGTATTCCCTCGGGCACTTTCGCGAACAAGTTCTTTGCCGAAAGGCCGCACTAAAACACACTCGGCAAAAAAAACACTTTCGATAAGCAGACGCTTTTGCCGAGTGTCAAAACAAAAACACTCGGCAAAGAGGTTGTTTGTCGAGTGTTAAAAAATACACTCGGCAAACAAAAATAAAATCTTTTTTCTGAAAAGAAGGAGAAGAAAAAAAATGAAAAAAAACTTTGCCGAGTGCTCAGATCTAAAACACTCGGCAAAAAAAGTAGGAGAAGAAAAAATTTAAAAAAACTTTGCCGAGTGCCCCATCTGAGACACTCGGCAAACAACAAAAATATCTACTTAACCTAACCGCGTCCAGCACCCCACCCGCCCTCCCGTCCCCACCCCTTCTCTCTCCTCCCGCCCCCAGCGCTCCTCTCCCACACCAAACGGCGCCTCCCTCTCTCTCTCTCTCACACACACTGGCTCCTCTCCCTCTCCCCTTCCCCTCCCGGCGGCGCCCCCTCCCCATCGTGCCGCACTCTCCCTTTCCCCTCCCGTGGCCCCTCCCCCTCCCTCCTCCCTCCCTCCTCCGACGCGTGAACCCGAGGTGGGGATCCGGTGGAAGCGGCTGCCCTCTTCCCTCTGGATCTAAGGTGGGAGATCCGGTGGCTCATGGCGGCGGCGGCGGCGGCGCGGCCCTCCTCCTTCCGGATCCGGTGGCAGCGCGTCGTCTTTCCCGGATCGAGGTCGGCCGCAGCGAGCTCCTCTGGCGGTGGATCGAGGTCGGCTGCCCCCCCAGCGGTGGATCCAGTGCGTACTCATCCTCTGGCGGTAGATCTAGGCGGTGGCATCCCCCGGCGGTGGATCGAGGTCGAGCGTGACCGGATCTAGCGACGGCGACAACGCGCAAATCCGGCGTGGCGGAGTAGGAGCCCGCGATGGTCGCGGATGACGACGTCGCTGTGGCGAGCGGCTCGAGGAGGTGGCTTTGCTGGTGGCGCGGTGGTGGTGCGGCGTGGTGGGGCCCTCCCTTCTTCCCCGGCGTGCTTTTTTTTAATTTTTTTTTGAAAAAAAGTTTGCCGAGTGTTTTTTGGGCACTCGGCAACTTCTTTGCCGAGTGCCCGACAGAAAACACTTGGCAAACTAGCGTTTGCCGTTAACAAGTTTGCCGAGTGTCGTTTGCCGAGTGTAACACTCGACAAACCCTTTGCCGAGTGTTTTTGGGACTTCGCCGAGTGCCCCTGGCACTCGGCAAATACCCTGTATCTGGTAGTATAAGATTTCACCATCGAACTAACTTGGAAGCTCCACTGTCGTCTCCAATTACTAATATAGTATAAGATTTCACCATGGAACTAGGTCCAAATGCCCAATATCAGTTTACCCTTACATTAATATACACAAACAACATATGGTGCTATAATTTATAAATGTCCATGTTTTCAATGAGCTTAATTTTTGCCTTTCGAATAATAGATGATTGAACTATATTTGAGAAAAAAGATATATTTTAGTATTTAGAACATGGAACTAGAATTTGTGGGGCTTTATTTGTACTATGATAGGCTTGATTCATCATTACTCCATCTTTTGTTGCACTGTAGTGGGCAATTAAGGCCATGCTGTCATTATCAACGCTTTTTATGTCTTGTGCCAATCTGTACGTTATAAATGTAAATGTATTAGCTAAATGAGTTATTGTGTTTTCAAACAAATATACAAAATCAATAAATGCAGTATGACAACACAAGACTGGGAGCCCAATGCGGGAATATCGTGCCATGTGGTTCGAATCCTGTGATAAAGACAGTGGGTGGACTTGCTACCTTTCATGTATAATAAATTAAAATTCATATTTGTGAAAAATACCGCAATAAAGTTAGGATATACTTTGAAGACTAGGTTAGATTAGAGCAAACTCCAGCAATGGTTCTCAAATCAGGATCTTATTTGGGATTTAATAAACACCTCCCTTTTTTGAGTGCTCTGTTTTTTTTCTCAACTTTAACAAGAGCCCTCAAATCAAAACCCTTAATTTTTTTAGACCCATTTATATATCACATATATTTCCTTTTTCCTTTCATGTTCCATCCTCCACACACGATCACCAAGCCCCCTCGGGAGAGCTCGAGGTGAAGGAGCTCACTCGGGTAGGAGAGACTGACCGGTGAGCAGGACATCATGGCCACTGAGGTCAACTAGGACGACGAGCTTGTGAGCAGGGGCAGCCGGTGGGAAGGGAATCTTGCGAGTAGGGGTGGCCGGCGGGGAAGTGTGCTCATGATGGGACCGAGCCTTCAGGAAGGTGTGCTCGAGGTTGGGAAGGTTAGGTGGTCGGTCGACCTCTGAGAAAGAAGCGATGCTCTGGGCAAGGGAGCTCACAATCGGGGTAGTGCTTCGGGAGGGCATACTTGAGGTCCGGTAGCCTAGCCGAGAGGAGGATCTCGAGGTCGGGGGTGTCCATCAGGGAGGGAGTTCATGGTCATGGCTGCCAAACTTGGAGGCGATGACCAGGGAGAGGGTAATGTGACAAGAATAGAGGGGGAGGGGAGCCAGGAAGGTGAGAGTAGGGGTGGGCATAAAACCTGATACTCGAAATCCAAACCTAAATTACCTGGACATGACCCTAAAACACCTGAATGTGAAATACCCGACCACTATTTTAGATAGTAAATTTAGAAACCCGATTTTAGTTCATGTAATTCGGGGTATTTGGCCCTGGTACCTGATTTACCCATTTTACACAAAATAGAAAGAGGATATATACTATTTAGTACTTATGGTTGATTGGTTGTACTATTATCTAATGTTAATTGTGATTTAACTAGGGCCTACTGATCGATGATGTAATGCTTGTATTTTTGTCCTCAAATGCTAATAAGAGTTGTTATTTATATTGCTCAAACTTGTAGCTATAGTTCTATTTCTTTTGATTTTTTTTTATGTTTTATCTGATTTCGGGCAGTTCAGGAACATTCGAACCTAATTTTCGAGTACCCAAAATATGTGGCACTATTTTTCCAAACCAAATTTTGGGTATTAGATTTAGAAACCCTAATTTATTTAAACCCAAAATTACTCAACCCGATTTAATCCGGTAACCTGAATGCCCACACCTACCATGGAAGAGCAGATTTCGGACGGCGTGAAGGGGGGAAATGATGGTGGTGGCCAGAAATGATGGTGGTAACAGAGGAGGCGTGCACGGAATGGGAGGGAGGCACAGGTGTGTCCCGTGTGGACATGCGTTGAATAGGAGAGGAACGGACATAGTAAGGGCAGGTACATTAGTCTGGTCTCGTAGGTGGTATCATGTAGTGCCACGTAATTTTAAAATGACTTAATAGACAATATATAACATTGTTGTTTTTAAAATTATCTCATAGTAACTCATAATTCCTTAATTTATATGCATAGATACAATAAAAGTAAGGTTGTGAGTTGCATAGCAACAACTCATACATTGGTAAAAAGTTGTATCATATTCTTAAATTTTAGCTCATGAGTCACCTCTTTCTCTCTGCCCTCCCTCTTTCCTCCATATTAGCAAAAATCCTACGTGACACTGTATTAGATGGTGTACGAGACTATTGACATGTAGCAATGTACCTGCCCTAAGGGCATGGAGAGGTCCCCCGAAATGAGAGTCAGAGGGGATGTCTGAGGGCATCCCTACTTCGCCCGTCATATGGTAATTGTAGTTCAGTCTGGGCGTTCGGTTAACCGAAATCGATCGGTTCGGTTCTTTAGTTCTTCAGCTAATTCGGTTACCTTAGAAGAAGGAACCGATCGGTTACTTTGAAAATGCGGAACCGAGGAATTTTGGTTTCGGGTAATTCGGTTCGGTTTCGGTTCTAACCGATGTAACCGAATTTTTCAGGAACCAAGAAACAACCCATTCAATTGTAAATTTCGACAGCATTTTGCCTGATTTTCATGCAGTCAAAAGGGACAATTTAAACAGCAATGCAGCATAAAACAACAGTACAACACATATATGTTATTGTTCTCTTAAATATTCAAGCATAGAGCAATATTCAAGCCTGCAGTAAAAAAACAATAGGTCAATTCGGTTATTTCAGGTCAATTCGGTTAACCGAGTGCTGGAACCGAATTAACCGTAATAATTTCGGTTCCTGGGAACCTGGAACCGAACCTGGGACCGAATATTTCGGTTTTGGTTACTTCGGTTTCGGTTCCGATTAGTTCGGTTTGGTTCTCGGTTCTCGGTTTTTTGTGCCTAGATTGAATTGTAGTACAGTTATAAAGGTCAAAAACAATTTTTGGCACGCTAAGGACCTCAGCCGCCCAATTTGCTACACGTTCTTTTAACCCACTAGATATATGAAAATTCGAAGTGTCAAGACGAACGGGTCTGACTAGAACACTCTGACTGTTTACAAGTAAAAGAGTGCAAGATTACGGCCCTTTTGCTAGGGATTCATCGGCTCCGGATTCATCGGACAAAAGTACTGTTGAAGCACTGTTTATAGAATTCCTATTTCTCTCTCGTCTATCCTCTCACACAGCCGGTGGGACCAGAGAAGAGAGAAAAAAAAGATTATATGAACTGTTCTAAACAGTGTTGTTATAGTCGCTTTTGTCAGATGAATCGAGAGCCGGTGAATCCCTACCAAAGGGCCTACAATGTCGTCGTAGCTTCGACAGGATCACGGGTTTACCGGAGTAGCACGTGAGCAGCTAGGGCACTAAAACTCAACTTATCAACTACACGCCCACAATTAACCTACACGACGAGCGCATGCATTTGGTCTAACTAAATTCTAACAGCAGTCAGATCTGATCTTTGCCAAAATCCCTGTAAGTCACTGCACCGGTGGCATGGCAGTGCTGCAATCTGCCAAATGCAAGTATAGTAATTAATAGGTTACATTACACAGGTGGCGGTCGGTCGCTGGCTGCTAAATCTGAATGCAGCTAGCACCGTGTGCAATGCAATGCAGCGAAATTCCCCTCTGACGATGAGCCAGAAACGTTTGGGCTTGTTTAGCTTATAAGCCATGACTGAAAGTACTATTGGCTGATTTGGTGTAAGAGAAAAATACGGTTCGTTGGCTGATAAGCTATGGCTTATAAAACAAATACGACCAAACGAACAGGCTGCATGTCCACACTCGACTCGCAATTACAGTAGCAACTTCGCGTGAAAGTGTATAAGGTCCTCAGCCACGTGCAAGTAAGCTAGGCCGCGAAGCCACTCGAGTCGTAGTTCGTTGACTATCCTCAAAGGACCTGAACATGCATTGCGATGCGCACACAGGTCAGAAAGGAAAGAGTTGCTCCTGCTGAGAAGGGAAGCGTAAACGACACTTATTTATGAACAGAGGGAGTAATAGCCATGAGTTGAAGGTTTGTACCCTTAGGACTTAAAATTGAACACATGAGATCTTTGCCTGATCCAAGCATATTTCTCCAGCATCCATCCAAACATGCCCTTATAGTTCGACGTCCTAACCCGTGCCAAGTTGAGGACTTAAACCCGGATAGGTAGGTTCCACCACAAGAAACCCAACCAACTGATCTATGATCAGTTCACCTCTCCCTCGCTGCTAGAGAAATAAAGGTAGGCAATTTGCCTATATATCAATGCTCCCCCTCACATCTACATCGAGTCACAAATGTGGAAGGGTTGGGTTGGTCTTTGTGTTGAGTTGTACGAGGAATTTGTGTGGCTTATTTTTTTTGCCTGGTCTCCACTCAAAACATTAGGCCATCACTTGTTTCATTTTCTCCTTTTTAATAAAAATAACGACAAAGCTTTTGTTATCCTCTCGAAAAAACTGCTCAGATGTGGAAAATAAGAGTCAGCTGCAATTATTTTGGAAGGGTTCAAACTTGATATACCTATGGTTTTAATTTGACACTACATTGAGTTGTATGCACCAACAAATTGAACCCAAAACTTTAAACTAACAGTGACAGGAAAAGGGCTGGTAATTCACTTATATGTAAACATCTAAGTATATATCATGCATGTCAATAAGTATGGGTATTTTCTTTGCCGAAGTTTACAAGAAGCTGGAAAGCTCCAAGCAGCAGTCCTCCATAGACTATGGAGACTCATCCAAAGTTACTTTGTCCATTGTTGTGTCTACCTAAGTTGATCCGAATGTACCAAAGTCCAAAGAGAACATCCAAAGTTTCACAAACGGATATACTTTGTCCACTGGAAGTGCCCGGCTCCTTCCAAGGCTTTACCACAATATGCCAAAGCCAAACATCACTTTCATCATTCACAATCTGTCAATCTCAATATGTCACCACTACTTAATTAAAAAAACATTTTTGTAAGACGGGTAAAAAAACAGATTTTTAGATGCATGTAAAACCGTATTTGGAAATAATCCACCTTTAGAATCCCTTTTTTTTTAAAAAAAAAACAGTACAAAAAATAGCGCAATATACTAGAATAGTCCTCGTGGACTCCTCCACGTCCTAGTCATCATCGTTCATGCTTGCATGGCGTCGGTGTCATGCTCATGCCCTCGGCGGCGGCGACCGGCCGCTGCAGCGGCTGGCCAGGGTAATGGCCGACAGCCTGGTGCGCCGCTTCATCGGCAGCTTCTGCCATGTTCGCTTGGCTGATAAGTTATGGCTGAAAGTACTGTTGGTTGATTTATTGTGAGAGAAATATATAGTTTAAAAAATACGGCTTATAAACCAAGCGAACAGGACGTTCACCGGCAGGGGCATCAGCGACGCGCTCATGGACTCGTCGGGATACTACTTCGACCGGCGGTGCGTCCGGCCGGCCGAAATTTTTATTTTTAGCCATTTTTTTGAAAAAAAATCACAAATATGCCCCTGGAGTTAAAGATTTTAAAATCTAGACCCTTAACTCAACGTCATCATTGCCGGCGCTGAGCTTACACGTCTCGGCGCCATCGTTGCTGGCGCCGAGCTCTTGGGCTCGACGCTGACATGACGGTGACTTGGCAGGCAGCTCGGCGCCGAGCTCGGCACCGTGGTTACTGACGCCAAGCCTGTCTTACGTATGGCCCCAGTCCTTTCTCTCTTCCTCTCCTTCTCTCTCCCTCACACCACCAGCGCCCAGAGCCGCGCACTGCATCGCCGCCGCCGCCGCTGCCGCCGCCGCCTCGCCGCCGCCACCCCTCGCATGGCGCCTGCAAGCCATGGGCACCACCGAAGCCCGCGCCACGCCCACAGCGCCACCGCGCAACGCCAGTGCCCGCCCCCGCCCGCCCGCTGCCGTGCCGTCTGCAAGCCGCCCTCGCCCGCCGTGCCACCCGTGCCCGCGGCCGCCTTGCCCACGCCGCGCCGGCACCATGCCCGCCGTGCCGTGATTGTGCCGTGGCCGTGCCACGCCCGCGCCCGGCCTCGCCCGCCGTGCCAACCGCGCCACGTGGAGCGCCGGGCATCCCACGCCCGCCGCGCACCACCGCCGGCCCCGGCACCTGCAACGCCCGGCCGTGCCACCGCCGGCCTGGCTCGTCGGCCTCACCCACGCCTGGCGTCCGCTGTGACTCCGTCGATGTCCGCGACTCCGCCGTCGGACAAGTAAAAATTGTGAATTTGCAATGTACGTACTTACTTAGCTTTGATTGTAGTGTAGTAGTTTTGGCATTTTTATTTACTAGTTAATGTGATGACTTAGGTAGTTGATTTAGTTAGTAGTGATCTAGTGAGATAGATATGTAGATAGATAGAAACATAGATACATAGGTACATAGATATAGTTAGATAGCTACTTAGATAGGTAGTTATATATTTAGTTAACTAAATATGATCTAGCTATTTAGTGAGTACACTGTATATATATACATATAGTTATTATCTTATTTACTTAGCTTGTAGTTAGAAAGTACTTGTTAGGTACTATCTATCGTCTAATTTGGACTAAAGGACATGTGTTTTGTTATGTATTTGAAATAGATGGACAACCTAGTAACCATATATCATGGAGGCACCGTTGAAAACGATCGCTATGGATATGTTGAGTTTGTTGACATGCAAAGCGTGTCCGTGCTATTCAATGAGAAGCCATCGTTTAGTGAGATAGTTACAAGGGCTCGGGAGGAGCTGCATTGCCTTGACGACGATGATGATGATGGCATTGCAGTTGAGGGTGTACTGCACCTAGGTTCTCCTCCCAACATCCTCAGGTGAATGATCCCAATTGGATGTGTGGATCAGTGGGAGAACTATGTGAGATCGGCAATGAAGAGCCAGCTGCAATGTTTGGACGTGGTTATGCATCGGGTGTTAGTTGATCCCATCCCTCATGAGTTTTCCCCACCAATGGGTCAATAGACATACTTTGGCCCTCCCGTCCTGGAACCTGATATGGATATGGAGGTTGCACCTACGGTTCCCGATGCTCAATTTGTCCCCAATGGGGTAGTTGGAGATGCTTGTCAGACTCATGTTGTTGTGGCAGATCCTCCTCACGAGATCCCTTTGACACAGAATCATCCGAGTAAGTGTCTTATCCGCATGGTTATTGGGAGCTTACCACATTCCTCACATCCATTTCTTTCATTCTTTCCTCATTTCTCTACTTATGTTGCAGGAGACATTCCTGACAATGTGGATGTGCTCCCTGTTGCTGCGCAAGTGCTCTGTGGAGATGGATTCCGTGGCTCCAAAAAGGAAAGAGTTCCTGCTGAAAAGGGAAGCATAAACGACAGTTATTTATGAACGGATGGAGTAGTAGCCACGACTTTAAGGTTTGCTTGGATCAAGCCCTCTCAGGCTTGTCTGGGTCAGGCAAGCGATTCTGGCTTTAGGACTTAAAATTGAACACTGCCTGATCGAAGCATATTTCTCCAGCATCCATCCAAACAGGCCCTTATAGTTCGACGTCCTAACCCGTGCCAAGTTGAGGACTTAAACCTAGGTGGACAGGTTCTACCACAGGAAACCCAACCAACTGGTCTATGATCAGTTCGCCTCTCCCTCGCTGCTAGAGAAATAAAGGTAGGCAATTTGCCTATACGTCAATGCTCCCCCTCACATCTACATATGGGCTCCATCGAGTCACAAATGTGGAAGGGTTGGGTTGTACGAGGAATTTGTGTGGTTTATTTTTTTGCTTGGTCTCCACTCAAAAAATTAGGCCATCACTTGTTTCATTTTCTCTTTTTTAATAAAAATAACAACAAAGCTTAAAAAAATACTCAGATGTGGAAAATAAGAGTCAACTGCAATTATTTTGGAAGGGTTCAAACTTGATATACCTATGGTTTTAATTTGACACTATGTTGAGTTGTATGCACCAACAAATTGAACTCAAAACTTTAAACTAACAGTGACAGGAAAAGGGCAGGTAATTCACTTATATGTCAACATCTAAGTATATATCATGCATGTCAATAAGTATGGGTATTTTCTTTGCCGAAGTTTACAAGAAGCTGGAAAGCTCCAAGCAGCAGTCGTCCATAGACTATGGAGACTCATCCAAAGTTACTTTGTCCATTGTTGTGTCTACCTCAGTTGATCCGAATGTACCAAAGTCCA
Organism: Miscanthus lutarioriparius; assembly: GCA_904845875.1. Classification (NCBI taxonomy): domain Eukaryota; kingdom Viridiplantae; phylum Streptophyta; class Magnoliopsida; order Poales; family Poaceae; genus Miscanthus; species Miscanthus lutarioriparius. Next base: position 26,371 of record CAJGYO010000828.1, on the reverse strand, counting down.
AAGAGAACATCCAAAGTTTCACAAACGGATATACTTTGTCCACTGGAAGTGCCCGGCCCCTTCCAAGGCTTTACCACAATATGCCAAAGCCAAACATCACTTTCATCATTCACAATCTGTCAATCTCAATATGTCACCACTACTTAATTAAAAAAAAACATTTTTCTAAGACGGGTAAAAGAAACAGATTTTTAGATGCATGCAAAACCGTATTTGGAAATAATCCACCTTTAGAATCCATTTAAAAAAAACAGCACAAAAAATAGCGCAATATACTAGAATAGTCCTCGGGGACTCCTCCACGTCCTAGTCATCATCGATCGTTCATGCTTGCATGGCGTCGGTGTCATGCTCATGCAGCAGGGCTTGGGAGTCGAGCGAGTCGATCTATAAATGGCGCACGGCCGACAACGGGAAAGGCCTGATCCAACTCAGACCAGGCGACTCCAAGGCCTTCCTTGCTCGCTCGTCCGTCCGTAGGCATGCACCCTGCCGACGACGCCACCCAGCCCCAGGCCGACGCCGACCTGGCCATGGCCCTGCGCGAGTGCGTGGCCCACGTCGCGGCGGGGCGCTTCGACGGCGGCGCCAACCGCTGCTTCGCGCGCGTCTCGGCGCTCGCCGCCCTCGGCGGCGGCGACCGGCCGCCGCAGCGGCTGGCCAGGATCATGGCCGACGGCCTGGTGCGCCGCCTCATCGGCAGCTTCACCGGCAGGGGCATCAGCGGCGCGCTCATGGACTCGTCGGGATACTACTTCGACCGGTGGTGCGTCCGGGCGGCCCGCTGCAGCTTCTTTAAGCTCCTGCCCGCGCTCAGGGTGGCCTTTGTCGCCATCAACCGAGCCATCCTTGACGCCATGGAGAATGAAAAGGTCATACGACATGAATCTCAACAACTAGGAAATTATAACAGTGTTACCCTTGTTTTCCTCAATACTCCTTCCTCAGAATTTCAATCACAGCATTTCACGCCATTTACCTTTGATATCACGATTGTCCAAATTTGATCTATCCGTTTCTAACTGACTAACTGTGTCTCTCATGTGTTTTATCTTGAAAACGTGCAGACAATTCGTGCTACATATATAGCCAAAGGAACCCAGAGGTTGGGAGCAAGTTAGAAAACCGCTTCACTTATCGTACAAATAAAAATCACATATCCTACATAGAATTTATTCTAGAAGACCATTTTTTACTACGGAATCACTCTTCTCAAGAGATCATTTCTTATAAAGGCCCCGTTCGCTTCGCTGAAAAAACAAACCGAAACATTGTTCCGGCTGATTTGTTGTGAGACAAAAATACTGTTTCGCCTGAAAAAACAAGTTGAAAAGTAAGAATTACCAGACAAGCGAACAGGGCCAAAAAAATCAGTACCAGAAGGATCTCTAACAAATACTCTCTTCCGTCCTGAAATATAAGACATGCACGTTCTCTAAAATTCAAGCTTTATTATCTTTGATCAATAAAATTTAGTCTAGTCATATGAAAATTATACTGCAAAAGTGGATATATTGGATTTGTATTTAGAAACAATTTGTAAAGATCAAAGTTTTGTTTCTATAAATTGTATATTGTAAGAGATTAGTGATCAAAGGTGTGATCTTGAAGACAAACCAAATGAAACCGTGAAGTAACAAATAGGCCATAAGTCATGAAAGCTGTGTTGGTGAAATCTTACATTGTTAGTGTATTATCATCGTACATGATATTTAAGATTTTTAGAGTTCATTTAAAATGGATGAGTGTTTTTGTTGTTACTACTAATCTTAATTCTTCCAAAGTGGCTGAGGTTTTGTGGTCCAATTTAATTTGAAGAATCCCTAAGGGGTAATCACAAATCAGAAACCAAAAAATATCTAATTATTACTCTATTTTAAATTGTAAGTCGTTCCGATTTTTCTAGATACATAGTGTTTACTATATATCTAAACATAATGCATATCTAGGTGCATAGAAAAACTATTTATATAGAACAGTTAGAACGACTTATAGTTTGTAACGGATGGAGTATTTACAACAACAAAAACTACTAGAACTTAGTAAATAACTCCAGGAATTGCTTAATTTAGACCAAACCCCCCTTGGTTATTTAGGAAAATTCTAAAAGAAAGCCAATAATTGTATGTCATTTGAAGAAAAAAAGACATTAAATAAATCTTGGATGTCTTGTATTGTGTGTGTAGTCACCCCACAAAATAGACACATGATCCTGAAAAAATATATCATATTCCATGGAACACCATAGCAATATTCATTAGAATTTCAGACAAAAAAATGTCTTGATATATTTAAAACAAGAAGGATGTTCTTTTTATGAATAGTAACATTTACATTTTTCTCCATTTCTTGGCAAATAATAAATTTGAATTTAAATTTTCAAAATGAAACCCCATCCTAAAAAAATTGATTTATTAGCACCAAAAGCGAAAACAAAAGGAACTATATGTACAAGTGAAAGTGCAGCTTACTGATTTTCTTGGATTTCTCCTATACGTTACAAAAAAATAAACAAACAGTTGTCTTTTTCTGTTTGCTAGGTTTACCATCTGCCAAGTTTTCTCTCTTTTTTCCCTATATATACATAAAAAAGTTTTCTCTCTTTTTCTAATTGGATGGAATACATGTACATGGAACTTGCATGCTCAACCATTTGCTTTGGTTTCGTTGCATCGATCACAGTTCGTGCACGTAATCGACTTGTCCGGCCCGGCGGCTCACCCCTGGCAGTGGCTCAAGCTCATGCGCGCCTTCCACGGCCGCCCGGGGGGATCGCCGCAGCTCCGCATCACCGTGGTACACGACGACGGGGCCTTCCTGGCACAAACGGCGGCGCTGCTCCGCAGGGAAGCCGAGGCGCTGGACATGGCGTTCTCGTTCCACCCCATCCTGGGCCGGCTCGAGACCTTGGAGCTCGGCAACCTCCACCACACCCTCGCCATACGATCCGGCGACGCGCGCGCCTTCAGCTGCGTCCTCCAGATGCACCGCCTCCTCGCGGTTGACGACACCCAGCAGGTGGCGAGGAGCATGGCGCCGCTCCCGCAGCTGGCCGCGCCAGAGGTCGTCAAGACGAGCCTCCTCGATCCCAGCCCGACGACGCCGCTGTCCCCGTTCGCGGCACAGGCGTCGCCGTCGGCGTCGTCGCCGCACCCGCAGCGGGCCGCCGCCGCCGTCCCCCCGCTGGCGGGCTTCCTCTCGGCGGTGCGCGCGGTGTCGCCCAAGGTGGTGTGCGTGATGGAGCAGGACGCCGGCGACAACGTCCCCGGCCTCGCGGATAGGTTCGAGGAGGCGCTGCACCACTACGCGGCGGTGTTCGACGCCCTGGACGACGCGGCGGGAGTGGCGCGCGAGGAGGAGCGGGCGGCGGTGGAGCGCATCCTGCTCTGGGAGGAGGTGAAGGACGTGCTGGCGCGGGACGGGTCCGAGCGGCGGGAGCGGCACGAGCGGCTGCACCAGTGGGCCGCGCGCATGGCGGGCGCTGGGTTCGCCGGCGTGCCGCTCAGCTACGTGGCCAAGATGGAGGCGGACGCGGCGCTGCGGAAGTGCGGGCTGAGGGGATACGAGACCAGAGGAGTGGAAGGCGGCTGCCTCCTCCTGTGCCGCAGCGGGTGGCCTCTCTACTCGGTCTCCGCGTGGCGGCCATGGCCTTCCCAGGGCTCTGCTTCTTCTGGGAGTGAGAGAAACAGATGGACACAGCTCGTGCAGGGGCAGATGGCATCGACATGGACGGCATGGCCGCAGCTACTGCCTCCTCCGGTTGATCACACTCACTGAGTCTCTCGACGATATCAGAAGCATACCATTCCTGTGTCAAAAGCAATTCACCTTTCTTTCTTTGAACCTGTATGCCAAGAAAATAGTGAAGGTTTCCGAGATCTTTGATTGTAAAGTCCTTCTCTAAATCTCGGAGAAGAGCATCCACTGCTTCCTATGATGAACCGGCCACAATTATATTATCAAGATATACAAGCATAAAGATGACATGATTTCCTTTCTGATAAAAGAATAATGATGTGTCAGCTTTGGAGGGAACAAAGCATAGACTTTGAAGTTTACCACACAACCTAGAATACCAGGCCCGTAGTGCTTGTTTTAAACCATACAGGGATCTGTCAAGTTTACATAAGTGATGTGGTTTGGTCTTATCTTCATAACCTGGCGGCTGTTTCATGTATACTTCTTCAAGGAAACCATGCAAGAAAGTGTTCTGAACATCGAGTTGCCTCAAACACCAATCCTTAGACATAGCTAGAGAGAGCACAAGACGAATTGTGGTTGCTTTCACAACCGGACTAAAAGTATCATCATAATCAATGCCATATCATTGTTTGAACCACTTTGCTACTAGGCGTGCCTTATATCTGTCAATTTTCCCATCTTATCTTCTTTTGATTTTATAGACCCACTTGCAATCTATCATATTTTTACCTTTTTGAGGTGAAACTAGATGCCAAGTTTTATTCCTGATCAATGCATCAAATTCAACATCCATAGCACGCTTTCAATTATTATCGACTAAGGCATGTTGCAAATCAATAGGACCTTCAGTGGTGGCTGCTAACTGACCATATCGAATAGTTCCATCAGTGTAAATTTTTGGTTTGCGTATACCTTGTTGTAGACGTGTGGTGGGTCACTGGAGAGCCGGTGCTGCAGGCGATGTAGAAGATCCGGTGGGTTGATCTGTGGCTGGCGCAGAAGATCCAGCGAGCGGCGGACCCAAGGGAGATTCTCCACCACCGGTCGAAATATTGTGTCCCCCCGTCCGCGGAGCCACGCGAGGTGAGTTCGAGACAGGCGGCGCACGCGAAGAGGATGCCGGTGGAGCTGACGCGTTCGTCACGAGCGCAGGAGCTGACGCCGCCGAATCCAAGACCGATCCTGTCGGCTCCGTAGTGGAAGGTGCAGGTGAATCAGCCTGGGGATCGCCGCCTGTTCCTACCAAAACAGGAAATTGCTCGGGGAGCATGAAATGATGCCCGTTTCCAGCCAGATTTAGTTCATTTGACGCCGAATTTTTTTCATGTGCTGAACGCTTAGACATAGGGTTAGTATGTAGGGAATCATTATCAAAATGATCTGAAGAATTGTGGTCCCCAAAATCAAGTGAAGGATTTGTCAAATTTGAAGGAAGGAAGAGAATTTCAGATCGTAATCGAGCACCGACGTTTGGGTGGAGTTTGGCAAAGGGGAAGACGTGTTCATCGAAGACCACATCTCGGGAAATATAGACACACCCTTCATTGACATCCAGACACTTGAACCCCTTATGTATGTTACTGTATCCTATGAAGACACAGCGTTTAGAGCGGAATTTCAACTTATGAGCGTTATAAGGCCGTAGATTCGGCCAGCATGCGCAGCCAAAAGTACGAAAAAGAGCAGTAGTCTGGTGTTTGATGAAACAGGCGTTCAAGAGAAGTTTGGTTATTGATAATTTTACTAGGGAGACGATTAATAAGATAGGTGGCAGCGATGAAAGCTTCATCCCAAAATTTTAAGGGCATAGAAGCATGGGCTAAAAGCGAGAGAACTACTTCAACGATATGGCGATGTTTGCGTTAAGCGGAGCCATTTTGTTGATGTGCATAAGGGCATGAGACATGATGCGAGATGCCAATGCGCTGAAAGAAGGCATTCAACTTTTGATATTCTCCTCCCCAGTCAGTTTGCATAGCGATAATTTTTCTATCAAATTGGCGTTCAACCATAACTTGGAATTCATGAAATTTTTAAAAAACTTCAGATTTATGACGAAGCAAATAAATCCATGTAAACTTGCTGAAATCATCGATGAAGCTAATGTAATAACTGTTTTTCCCAACAGAAGTGGGCGTAGGACCCCATACATCAGAAAACACAAGTTCTAAGTGACTCAATGAGATACTCATGGATCTAGGATAGGGTACCTGATGACTTTTGCCCTTTTAACAAGCATCGCAAACAGTTTCTTTATTCAAATGGGCAACAAAGGGAATACTATTTTTGCTAAGGACTTGCTGAACGACTGCAAAAGAAGGATGGCCGAGACGACTATGCCACCTGGACAAAGGAGACTTGACAGCACCAAACGCCCCTTTATTCGATGATGGCCTAGACTTCAACGGGTAGAGGCCGCCTTCACATTCCCCTCTAAGGATGGTTTTTTTCATCGCCCGGTCCTTAATCAAAAAATAGTTGGGATGATATTCAATAAAAGCATAATTATCGGATGTAAGACGATGGACGAACGGATACAAGGCTTTTGTTAGCTTCAGGAACATAAAGAACATTGTTTAGGACGAGATTTTGATTTGGGGTACGAACAAAACTTCGACCAATTTGATTGATTCTCATACCTGCGCCATTAGTAGCATGAACCTTGTCGTTTCCGTGGTACTTGTCCATCACGGTGAGCTTCTCCAGCTCTCCCGTGATGTGCTCGGTAGCACCAGTCTCGGTGTACTAGTTGGTGTCGATCCCATATGACGCGGAGGAGGCAGATCGGGATTGCTCTGGTGGGCCGGTGAAGGAAGCATCAAAACGCTTAAAGCAGCGGAGTCCGGTGTGGCCCTCCTTGCCGCAGAGCTAGCAAATGGGTTTATCGCTGTTGTAGTTCTGCCGGGGGCGCCCGCTGTTGTTGTTGTTGCCACGGTTGCGGCCGCGCCCGCGTCCTCGGCCATCACCGCCATGGTTGAAACCACCACGGCCTCCACGTGTAGCCGTGTTAGCAGATGAACCGGATCCATCGTGCAGGAGATCCATTCGCTATTCCCAGCTCACTAGCTGGGTGTAGAGCTCGCCCAAAGATAGCGGCTCCGTGCGCGCCGCGACAACCGAGACAATCGGATTAAAATCCATGTCAAGTCTGACTAGTACATAGGAGATGATCTCTTCATCTTCAAGACGTTTGCCGGCGGCCGCCATGTCGTCAGCAAGAGATTTCATCTTGTTGAAGTAGTCAGCGATTGTAGACGAGCCCTTCTGCGCTGTGGCCAATGCCATGCGCGTGTTGATGATATGGCCTCGAGACTAGGAAGCCGTCATCTCTGAGATCACTTTCCAGATCTTGGCCGATGTGGCGCAATTGGAGACTTGCACCTGGATCTCCTTGGAGATATTGGAGAGCAGATAGTTAACGATTTGCTGGTCCTTCGCCACCCAAGTTTCATACTCAGGGTTGGGGATGAGCTCAGTCGGCTTGTTGGCCGCCTTGGGGATCTGCTTCGCTGGCACCACAATGTCGGGCTCGAGATAGTGCGCTATCTGCACACTGCGAAGAGCAGACAACACCTGGGCGCTCCATAGGGGAAAATTCCCTTTGCCCAGCTTCTCGGTAACGGGACAACCGATCAGAGAGAACGATTGTTGAAGCACGGAAGAGGAAGCCATCGAGAATATTGTGGACTAACCTAGCTCTGATTACCATATGAAAATGGTTGGAACGTGATGCCCTCTCAGGCTCACGGCTTCGTGTTAATATAGCCAAGAAGAGCCCCTGGCGTGGCGGTACAACTTGTACAACAAGAAGAAGCTAACTACTTTGATAACTCTAGATTACATCACAAGATTACATCAATCGTGAGATACCTATCCTATCTAACCGAAGCCGTGATACTTGCCTTCACCCGCAATCCAAGCCTAAGTGCACAACCAATCTTCAGGAGATATCAATCAACTAGATATTGCGGTTATGTGATCCTATTGGATATTCTTAACGACTGCCTCCTCAGGTTGATCACACTCACTGACTCACGATTCAGTATATACTAAGCTGGTAATCTCATGAACAGACATGTACATCGAATCCACTCTAACAAGCTCTTGTTGTATGTATATACTACCGTCCAATGGGGATATAGTACGACCAGCAAAATCGATTGTATCGCCTGTCTAAAACGCCCTAGTGTTCTTGGGCTCTGTAAATCCCTCTCTTATGCAGGTAAGCATCAGAAGGGTCTAAACCCTAAACTCTGAAACAACAACAGAGGATGGGTCAAATGACAAGGGAATGCCCCAAGCCTCCAGCAATGCCACCTTGCAATCGCCCACTTTTGCAAACCAAGACAAATCAGAAGTCCAGCTTCTTAGCTTGTCGTCTCTGTTCTATTCTTGCTCCAGCATATGGATGGCAGGATGGGATGGGACCTGACGTCATGAAGCTTTTTTTTAACCAATTTTCAGTTGTCGGACGCATCCTCCAAACGAGACCATGGCCGCTTTCAGAAATTCAGACAGTCACACTCGCCCACAGGATGGTTTGGATGTTTCTTGTACACATTCAGACTGAAATGTGAAATGGAAGGACTCTTGATCAGAAGATTGTCTTGTAGCTTCAAATAATCCCAATGGTGAAGATGAATTCTAGGAGAATAATTGCAAGCTGCATAGTTGTTCCACCAAGATGCCAATAATAGAACCACTGAGGTTTGATTTTTCTTTTTTGAAGCAAACAGGAGGGGATCCCCTACTGGTTTTTACAAAAGCAGACTAAAGGGACAGGAAAGAAAAACAAAAAAGAAAAATTAAACGAAAGCATTTAGCCATGATTTTATCACAAGGAAGTAATTCTTGTTTGCTCGCAGGATTGTCCTGGCAAACTCAGACTTGAAATTTCCTTGCAGAGCAACTGTTGGTGTCAAATTCTGGAAGATGAAGGTTGTTTCTTATTGTCCAAATACTCCAGCAAAGCAAGATAATAGTTTTCATGAAAAAAAGGAACCGGAAACTGAGATTTGAAGCCCTCCAAAATAACATAAGGATGATCAGTGCTGACTGGAACTTGAAGACGGTGAGAGTTGCCTGACCTAGTGCTATCCAGGCTAGGTGCCAGATGTGGACGGGGATGCAGCCCAAGATGATTGGTTGCTAGGCCCAATCTGTGCCAGGCCGAGCTGGCTTCTTGTTTGGTTTGTAGCTGGCTTCTTGATTGGTTTGCTGCAGGCCGGGCTTGCTTGCAAGAACTTGTGCAAGTTGACTTGTTTGGTTGTTTGATTGGATGGAGGTGTTGTTACTAGAGATGAAAACGGTCGGAAAACTGCCGAAAAACATCTCAATCGTTTTCTACTTTTACATTTGAATACAAAAATAAAAACGAAAGCAGTAAAGCCGGACACGAAAACGGACACGAATATCAAGAATTTCGAAAACAAACTAATTCAACCGGAATTATGTCGAACACGGTTGGTATACGAAAAATCAATACGGAATATTGACCAGTAGGACCGAGAGCGTAACAATTAACAAGTGCATGACCAAGTGAATAACAATTAACAAGTCATACAACTTTCTTAAAAGTATCTCCATTTGACACCACATAAGAAAGATATGATTTTTCTAAGGCAGCAAATGCTAGCTTGTACGTGATTAATATACTGCTGAAACTTTATTTATTTTTTTAACATCTTAAAGGCCTCAAATGAAAAAGCTAAAAACTAGAAAGTTGTAGATCTCGTCGAAAGCTATAATTTTTATATAAAAATCATCTTCATCCGAGATCGTATGAAAAAAGATATAATTTTTCTAAGGCTGGACTTCTAGTGGGCCAAATTCCGAATTTCGAATTCGGTTTAAATCGAATTTCGAATTCGGGATATTCTGATTTAAAAGTAGAAAAGTAGAAAACGGTCGGAAAATGACTAAACCGTTTTCGTTCTGATTTTGAATTTCATGTTCCGAATTTCGAACCAAATTTGAATTTGTCCGAAAATACAAATTCAATCGGATCAAATGTAGAAAACGATGCGGTTTGGTACAGGATATTTCCGTTCCGTTTTCATCCCTAGTTGTTACCATAAGTTGGGTTGTGATTTTCTAAAAAAAAAAGGGTTGTGGTGACTTCACCGCCAGCTGCTACATTCTAGAAAACGGCTAAATTCCACACAATGATGATAACAATTTTGCATTGGAATAATATTAGTTCGATAAACATTGCAAGTTAACAAATATTGCAACATTAGTTTGAAAGCGGGTCTATTATTTAATTGTCTTACCAATCCATTACATAGGCTAAGTAACGGCGTGTTTAGTTGCACCCCAATTTCTAAAAAGTTGCTACAGTACCTGTCACATCGAATGTTTGTGGCCCATGCATGGAGCATTAAATGTAGACGAAAAGATAAACTAATTACACAGTTTGGTGGAAAATTACGAGACGAATGTTTTGAGCCTAATTAGTCCATGTTTGAACACTATTTATCAAATAAAAACGAACGTGCTACAGTAGCCCCGAAATCCAAATTCCTACAACTAAACAAGGGCTAACTTAGATACTAGTTTATCTTGTAAACCAGAACAACAATGACCAACTATGATCACAACATATTAGAGCAGCTCCAATGTGATTGGAAACCGAACTGTGAGGAGAGAGAAGTAGCAGTATGGTTCGATTTTAACGTTGGAGCTAGCGAACCGTGTACATCGATTTCTCAAATCGGCTGCTTGTTTCAGTTCGAACCAAGGGAATAAACAACGCACAGAAATAAGATGCGGGAAACAAGGGGATCAGAGAATGATGCGGTTGTGAATTGATGACTTGCTATAATTATTTACTCCAATATGGAACCCATCAATCGAACTCTACACAAGAGCCACCGAACCGTAATAAAAATCAATTTTACAGGGCCAACAGCTTCTTGGAATCGAACTCCACACTGGATGCCCTTAGCCATCTTCTTCTTAGCTACTCCATGACCACTCTGATCCTGATACAGATATTGGCTCCTCTTGAGATAAACATTAAGCTAACACACAACTTGCTTCATCTTCAATGGTTTTGCTAGCCGTTTAGAAAGCCAGCCACTTGAGCATGACATTCAAACCAATGGAGTTGTGCGGAAGGACCTGACCGGGAGGTGGTGCAATGAGTGTGCTTACTACTTCCTAATACAGTGGTTGTGCAAGTCAAAACCGTACGCAACAAGACAGATGGCGTGGCACGTCATCCCTGCATTGAAGGGCTGTTTGGATTGAGCCTGCCGAGCAATGTGTTGCTTGGGAAATCCTCCTCATGAGTGGAAATTGAGGAGAGTAAATGCTCCCAGTGAGTAGGCCCACACGTCATAGGTGCAGCATAGGAAATGGGCTAACCTTGCGTGCATCTAGTGTTTTGCCTCTTGGCTTACAAGAGAAGGAAAAGGAAGCTTCATGAGCTTCAGTTCAGCAGAGAGAGAGAAGCAGCTCTAGTTCAGCCCCTTGCTCCTTGCGCGTGAGAGAGGGAAGAAAACCAGAGAAAAAAAAGGAGAGAGAGAGAGAGAGAGAGAGAGAGTGAGTGAGATTAGAGAGGAGATCTTGCAATAGATCAAGATGGATTTGTCCTCAACCGTTGTGAAGCTTCGGATCCACATCGTTTGTGCTTCTAATATGAATTCCACCATCATTTGGTGAGGTCTTTTCATTCCATAAGCAGCCCTAAATCTTATTGTTGTTATCCAAGATCTATTGTATCTTGATATATGGTTGCCTCTAGTGCTATCTAGAGATGAACTTATTGTAATCCCACAAACATATAGTGGAAGAATATTTTGTTGGCTTGGTCCTGTTGTTTTTACCCTGATTTGGGGGTTTTCCACGTTAATCTGGTGTCTTGCTGTTTATGCGATTCTAGTTGTAACTAGTTGTGACTGCAGTTGGAAGTAATCTGCCGCAACTAGTTGTGCTTGTTGTTGTTGCTGTTGTGATCAGTTGCAATCAGCTACAACTGGGTTGATGTGATAACGACTGATTGGGACCAGTTGTGACTGCTGCTATTTCCTCCATATATATGTGTGATGCATATTCTTCCTTCGGTGAATAGGTGATGACCTTAAGCTGATTTCGCATTGTGGTGAAATTAAGCGTTTCCGCTGTCATTAGCAAGTGTGTTAGTGTCCCAACACAATGCATGGCCAGTCAAGCAATCCTGGCCACAAGCATCCAAAATTGGACGCTTGGGAGCTATGCGTGGCCCAGGCAAGTTTGTGAAGCTTCAAACCAAACATGCACTAAGAGCTGAGGCAAATCTATGTGGGGATGGGTAACTACAGCGGTGTCATCTGGTATTTTTTTTTTCGAATAATAAAACTAGAGCCAATAAGCAAAGGCACGGACATTCTAGCGTGAACAACATCCAAAAAGAGAACCCAATTAAGCTTTTATGGGCAATAATATAGGCCAAGTTCTTCCCTTGTAAAAAATTTATATTAATTTGGTACATTATCTTCGATCTAGTTCCATTATCCATGCATCTGCATATGACTTGTACGCCCATTATTATTCATGCTAGCGTGATACACGACCACCGTAGGACCACCAAGCGTGATACACGACCGCTATAGGACCACCTAGTCATGATCCTCGCTACTTTGGGTCATCATCATGCGCCCTTGCATGAAATCGATCAACACAGACCAGGAGACATCTAGCTTTACGATCGATGCAGGACGGCTCAACGACAAAGTTTTGCTAGAGAAGAACAGGTATGTGTTTTGTTTTGTGAAAGCTAAAGTACAGTTTGTATTATTTCGTTATTGCAAGTATAGTAAAAAGGATCGTAAATAGCTAGGTTTTATCTTAATGAGTAGGGGAGAAATGGGAATTAATAAAGGAGAGAGGAGAAGTGGACTCTAAGGCCTCGTTTGGATGCTATCGAATTCACCTCAATCCATATATGTTGCGGTGGATTGAGATGTAATTTAGTTTAAGTTCCACTTCAATCTATCCCAACATATATGGATATATGCGAATCCGATTACATCCATCCCAACATATATGGATATATGCGAATCCAATTACATCCAAATAAGGCCTAAATTTATTTCTGGTGGCGAGCGAGTCATCCTTGTTCACACGAGAATCTGTACGATGAATTATTTCACCAGAAATATATAATTGGTGGTCAAGGTGGTCCAAATTAAAGGCAAATGTGTCCTTAGCTTGCTTGCATTGCATCCACAAGGTAAGCAACAAATGAACGATGGCAATGCGCGTATTCAATGAAACACAGGTGATCACGAAGCCTATTTATAACGGAGGCAGTCAGGCAGAGATCGATATCCTCATCTCACTCACTGAAGCACGCACCAGAGGTAGAGCTAGAGCTAGCTACAATGCAACAAGACAGCTGGCGGCGGCCGGGGGGAAGAAGAAGATGCTGGCCACCCTGGTGGGGTGCAACTACGCCGGCACGCCGTTCGAGATGCAGGGCTGCATCAACGACGTCCACGCCATGCGCGCCGTCCTCCTCGACCGCTTCGGCTTCGCGCCAGGCGACGTCACCGTGCTCACCGACGACGATCCCAAGAAGCTCCCGACCCGCGACGCCATCAAAGGCGCGCTGGATGACATGTCATGCGCGGCGAATTCGCCGACGGCCCTGGCGGCTGCCCCGACGAGGTCATTGTGCCCGGCGACTTCAAGATCATCACAGGTCCCGGAAGCACTCCCATGCACGCATGGCGCGTCGTCGTCGTCGTCGTTTCGTTTCTGACCTCTGACTGAGTACTGACATGCTTGCATGCACGCACGCACGCACGCGACGTCGGTCGGTGGTCGTTACGGCAGACCTGTACTTCCGGGAGCTGGTGGACTGCGTGCCGGCGGGCGCCACCTTCACCATGGTGTCCGACTCGTGCCAGAGCGGCGGCCTCATCGACCAGGAGAAGGAGCAGATCGGTCCAGCCGCCGCCGCCGCCGACCCTCACCTCCACGCCGGCGCTTGTGCCCGCCGGCTCCTCCCGTACACCGTGGTGCTCAGCCACCTGTCGGCCGCGTCGGGCCTGGGCGCGTCGGCCGATCCCCTCGTGGCGCTACTCGGCGACGACGCCAGCGCCAAGTTCCACGCCAACACCGACGACGCCAGCGCCATGATCACCGACGACGCCAACGCCGAAGTGCGGGGGCAAGGCGGCGTACGGGCGTTCACCAGGGCGCTGCAGGCCGTGCTGGCGGCGCACCCGGCACCGATGAGCAACCGGGAGGTGGTGCGCCGTGCCAGGGAGGTGCTGAGCGAGCAGCGGATCCCGCAGCACCCCTGCCTCTACTGCAGCGACGCCAACGCCGACGCCCCGTTCCTGGGGCAGCAAGACAGCAAGGCCAAGAGCAACTGAGCAAGGAGCCAAGTAGGCGGCCGCCATGCCCACGCTCTTATTATTATTTTATTTTATTAGTAGTAGTAAATAACTAGCGTGTGGCGTGTGCTTATTATTATTATTTATTATATTAATAACTACGTGTGCATAACTGCATATACACGTAAGGGAAAAAATTGTATGCATGCGCATAAATAAATCTCAAGAAAAAAATGTTTGCTTTTCAACTTGCTTCTCAGAAAAAAAAAAAGTCATTGCTTTAAATTGGAGTGTCATGTGAATGTGATGAAAAAAGGAAGAAAAACAAACAAGACAGAGGTGTTTGTTTGCCCATACCGCCAACCGGGGCACCGGCACCTGCGTCCGGCGCCCAACCCGCGCCCCCACGCCGCCGCCGCCGCCGCCTGCCGGTATTCCAGCTCCGCCCACCTCACCTAAGCTGCTCTGCTTCACCGATTCTGGACCGGTGCTTGGAGCTGGGGCACATCATCTTAGGCTGAACAAGGTGCATCCAGACCTGTACACATACAACATTCTCACTGGTTGTTTCTGTCGCTTGGGTCACCTGGAGGATGGCTTCGCTGCCTTCGGCCTCATCCTTAAGATAGGCTGGAGGGCGGATGAAGTAGTCATCAATCAATTGCTCAAGGGCCTCTGCGATGCCAAGAGGGTGGGCGAGGCCATGGACATACTGCTCGGAAGAATGCCTGAGTTTGGCTACATGCCGAATGTAGTTTCCTGCAACACGCTTCTCAAGGGGTTCTGCAATGAAAAGAGAGTTGAAGTGGCACTTGAGCTGCTGCACATAATGGCTGATGATGGACATGGAAGCTGCACACCAGATGTGGTGTCCTACAGCACCGTTATCAACGGTCTGTTTGGCGAGGGTTAGGTGGAAAAAGCTTACAACCTGTTCCTTGAAATGTTTGATCAGGGGATTTCACTAGATGTTGTGACATACAACACAATCATTTATGGCCTGTGCAAAGCTCAAGCAGTTGACTGGGCGGAGGGTGTCCTTCAGCAGATGATTGATCCACGGATAACTCTCTACAGGACAACAAAAAGAGGTGGTTCGAAGGCCCAAAGAAATGTGTGCTTGTGGTCTTGACCCAAATGTTGTTACTTATGATTTGTTGCAAGAATGGAAAATGCACAAAAGCTAGAAAGATTTTTTTATTCTATGATTAGGAAGGGCATAAAACCTATTGTAACTATCTACGGCATTCTTCTTCACGGGCCATTTGCCTGATCACCTAGATCTGATGGTAGCAAATATGATTTTCTTTTTTACGTTGTCAAACACTAAATCATTCTTGTTCCAATTCCAATCAATCATCTCCATGCATGTCAGTGTGACACCTATTAATTTAATTACAAATTCACTGTCCCTCGAATGAATCGCCATCGATCAGCACATCAGCTCTCCGCAAAACTATGTCGCGCAGGAGCCACCATTTCCATTTGGCACGGCGCTGTCAGTGCTTAGCTAGCTGCAGCTCCCGGGACCGGGAGCACCTGAGCCTCTGTCCGGCCGCCATGCCGAGACCGAGTAGAGTGGCCACGAGCTCCAGCACAGGAGAAGGCAACCGCTGTGCTCTCTGCTGCTCGCCGGCGCCGCGCACCCGCTCAGGCCGCACCTGTGGAGCACGTCATTCCCCTGCCTCATCGCGACGTAGCTCAGCGGCACGCTCCTGAACCCGCCCAGCTCCATGCGCGCCGCCCACCGCTGCAGCCGGTCGTGGCGCTCGCGCCGGTGCGCGCCCTCGCGCAGCAGCACGTCCCGGATCTCCTCCCCGAGCACCGCGCGCTCCACCTCCGCCAGCTCGGCGGCCGGCCGCCGGTACGCCTCGGCGGCCGCGTCCAGGCTGTCGTACACCGCGGAGTAGTACCCCAGCGCCTCACCGAAGCGCTTCCGGAAAGAGACGCCGCCGTGGCTGGCCTCCTGCTCCGTGACCACCACGACCTCGGGCGACAGCGAGCGCGCCGCCGACAGGAAGCTCGCCAGCGCCGGCGGCATCTGGAGCTGGGGAGTCGACAGAGGCGGCGAGACGAAGCCCATCAGCGTGGCCGGGCTGCTGTCGCTGTCGTCGTCGTGGCCACGGCCGCCGCACGCGCCGACGCTCGGCGGGCACGAGGTGGACGCCATCTGCTGCATCCGCGCGGCGCTCGCCGTCTGGTTGAAGCGGTGGCCGGTGCTGAAGGCACCCGCAGGGTCGTCGGGGGCCGCGAGGAGGCGGTGCAGCTGCAGCGTGCACACGACCGCGCGCGCCTCGCCGGACTTCAGCCCGAGCACGCCGTGCAGGTCGGCGGGATCCAGTGCCTCGATCTGGCCGACGACGCGGTGCACCTGGAATGGCACGTCGAGCGCCTCGGCCTCGTCGGTGAGCAGCTGTGATATGTTGGCAAGGAGGTCCCCGTCGTCGTGCACGATGGTGAGGCGCAGGTGCGGCGGCCCTCCTGGGCGACGGTGGAAGTCGTGCAGGAGCTTGATCCATTGGCATGGCTGCGCGGTAGGCCCCGCAAAGTCGATGATGTGGACATTCTGATCACCGTGAAAGTGAAACAATTTTGTTACTGTTATATATATAAATAAAATAACCTCGATTAAAAATGATAACTTTGACTTAGGGCTAGTTTGGTAGGCACCGGTTCCTTTTTAAAATAGCTTCGGCTTTGTCCGCTCTGTTAGGGTAGAAGTTAATTTTTAGAAAAGAAAAATATTTGGCAAAAACAACACTAGTGATAATTTTATTGTAATTTCTGTTAAGATTGTGACTACTTTCATATCCAAAACAGTCACTGAATTTTTTATATTTCCTAAGCATGCCATATGTTTATGACCATTTGTATGAATAATATATTCACATATATAAAAAACAAACCGACAAAGTTGAATATTTAGTCAAAGTTCCTGATTACCGTAAAGAGAAAGGTTAGCAAGTACTGTACTTATTTCTTCGTAAATAATAGTGCTAATGACCCATCTTTGAGACTAATTCCAGTTTTTGGTAGGGTTTAGCACAAGGCCGTCAATTATCTTTAATTTTGGAGTAGCTCTGTTCGATCGTTGGACTAAGCCAAGGCAGAACCTTTTCGTTCTCCATGGTCTCAAGGATGGCTCGGTTGGCGACGGCGACGGCGGCCCTGGGAAACGGGCTTAGCACGAAGAAGCTGCGCCGCGCCGCGCGGACGCAGCGCGGGTCGAGGTGGTCGGAGGGGTCGATGAGCGCGTCGGCGACGGCCGGGGCCATGAGCCGGACGAGGCGGCGCGCCAGGGCATCGGCCATGGGCACGGCGAGGCGCCGCAGCGGGCCATCGCCTGTGGCGGCGGCGATCCCGGTGGCGCACGCCAGGCACCGGCCGGCCCGCTCGATGGCGCCCGCCTCCACGTGGCCCGCGCACCTGCACAGGTCCCGCACCAGGTGCTCCTGCTGCGACAGCGGCGGCAGCGCCGGCGGCGCGCACATGGACACGTCGTCGTAGTCGTTCTCGGTATGAATAGGACGATGCATCGCAGAGGACGATGGCGACGTCGTTGTGTGCACTGTGTACATGCAATGTGTATCAGCTACACGCTACAGTTGAGTGGTTGGACTGGGAGCAGGGACTGCAAGTTCACGCTCGTGCCGTATTTATACACAGGTCAGGTGATACGTATATGGGGATGCTTGTGTTATACACAGTTCATAATGTAGCGTGCACAAAAACTAATGGCCGGGAGTGAAACTCTTGTATTGTATTATAAACTCTTTCTTCTAATATAATGATATGCACTCGTGCGTATTCGAGAGAAAAAAAGGCGGCGCCGGCGAGAACAAGAAATACTAGGGCTTTTTCTTGGAGGAGATGATGGTAGGGGATTTGGACGTACTGAACCAAGCATCTGAGCAAACTAGGAGAGGTAGATGCAGACAAGCAAGTAGCTTAGCTTCGTCGTAGTATTGGAGTATATCGGATATCCTAAGCTTGCTGGCATTGGAGATGAGGACAATTCCGTACGTCTTGTGTTTTTCGTATCCATTTGGAAGCAACGGACAAATTTACTTTGTGGTCATCCTCCTAGGACTATGGAGCTAAGAATATATAGTCTCTCTAGATGGAATTTCGTCCTTGTATTGTACGTCGTGTATAGTTTCCAAGAAGAAGTATCCATACACCTGGCCGCCATGCTTGGAACTTCCTGGGATCGTGTTGCATGGTGATGCGTAAGTCAGGGACATGCAAACTCCATGCATCCGATTCACATATGCGTCCTAGATGCGTTTGGCAGGATTCGAGATTACCGTAGACACATTTTGAATCTAGATTTTTTCAGAAACATTTAATTTCTCTGGTGAGATGGAATCACTTCATCAAACTGTTTGACTATCTATATCTATATCTATACTATATTTATACTTAAAAATAAAGAGGCAAAATTTCCGTATCTTTTTTGGTCCATTTGTTTTGGTCTAGCCTCCCTAACTACTTCTACGTGTTTTCATAATGTCTCTATTCATGTCAACGACCCTCCTATATTTTATAGATATGCCAAGCTAAGAATCCTAATCATAATTCAAATAGATTTCCTAGATCCTAAGCTGAATAGCGTACTGTAAGGAAAATGGACCATAGGCCCATTTATTTTAGATTTTGGTGTTTGATGACCAACACAACCAAGTTGAACTAATGAATTTGCAAGTGATTGTTTTGTAGTTCAATAGGGTGCAAGACGTGACTTGGACGAAGGCGACGTAATGATCCGATGATCAACACCTTAAGCAAGACCCTAGAAGCACAAGAGAAGACCCAAGATATCAAGCAAAATCCAAGCACGAAGATAGAAACCAAGCCGGACGCAAGATCACGAAGAAACGAGCTCACAAAGGTGACCGGACGCTGGCGGCAAATCGACCGGACGCAGAACTGCAGTGTCCGATCGAGTACAAAAAGATTCCAGAGCGGCGAAATTACGGTCGGACACGTCTAGTGGAATATGACCGGACGCTGGCAACATCCGATCAGTTGATCGCAGCTCTAACGGTCGGGACGACCGGACGCGTCCGGTCAGTACGTGATCAGCGTCCAGTCAGTAGCAGAAAAGCGGGATTTCGTCCCCAACGTCTACTTTCTCAGAGGGACTTATAAATACACCCCCAACCGGGCATTTGAAGTGTGTGGAGCTGAGAAAACATATCAAGGGTGTTGATACACCATTTTAGTGATCTTCACTTGCATCATGCTTAGTGATTCATTAGGTGATTAGCGTAGGTGCTTTGCGAAGTGCTTAGGTTGATTAGACCACTGCTTATGCGCTTGCTTTAGGTTTAGGCCTAGTGTTTAGTGAGGTTTGCATACCTCTTATCACTCGGTGCTTGCGTGCACCATTGTTGTACATTGGAGGGCTTGTAGTCTTGCTAAATCACACCAACCGCAGTTGTGGTATGGCCGCCACCGTGTACTGGAGGAAACAAGACCCGCGGCGTTTTGGCCGGAAGCTTGATAGTGAAGACGGCGAGGAGCATCCAGGAGAGGCTTGCCGGAAGGCATGTCGGAGACCCACTTGCATGTGGGGAAGGCCCGAGGCTATCCACGGAGTTACCCGACCGGGAGCTTGGCCCTTGCGAGGGATTCCTTGCGAGGGGCTCCAACGAGGACTAGGGGGAAGCTTACGCACTTCTCGATACCTCAGTAAAAATACCGGTGTCATCGATGGGATTTTGCATATCTCTACCTTGCTGTTTAGCTTCCGCATTTACATTGATTGTTTTACTCCTTGCGGTAGAGATAGCAACACACTAGCAAAATCATAGTTGCACATTTAGATAGTTTATCTATTGCATAGGTTTTGCTAGGGTTAGAAAAAGAGGCCATAGTTTAGAGTTAGAATTTTAAGTTGCCTAATTCACCCCCCCTCTTAGGCGTCACGGTCCCCTTCAAGTGGTATCAGAGCCGGTTGGCTCAATTTGGACCTTTAGCTTAACCGCCGTTGAGCCGACGCTATTTAGAGTGGTTGGAATGGATACCTCTAGGCCTCCGCACTATGACGGCACTAACTTCCCTTATTATAAAGCTAGAATGGCTTGCCATCTTGAGGCGGTTGATTTAGGTGTTTGGAGAGTCACTCATGACAGGATAAAACCCATTAAGAATTTCGATAAACCCACAAAGAGTAAAGAAAAGGAAATGCATTTTAATGCTAGAGCTAAGAATTGCCTGTTTGAATCATTTAGTATGAATGTGTTTAACCAAGTGTTCACTTTAAATACGGCACATGAAATTTGGTTAAAACTTCAAGAGCTCCATGACGGCACATCTAATGTCCGTGAGCAAAAATATTGTCTAGCTAAATAAAACTATGATTCCTTTAAAATGAATGATGACGAGCTTGTTCGTGATATGTATTCTCGTTTGAATCTAATTATCAATGAGCTCCATTCAATAGGATTAACAAAGCTAGATGATGCGGATATCGTGAGGAAGATCATCTCTGTGCTACCACAAAAGAAATATGCAAGCATCATCACCATCCTTCACAACATAGAGAACTTGAGCACCATGACTCCGAGCATAGTTATTGGCAAGATAGTGGCATTTGAAATGTCACATAAGATGGGTCAAGACGAAGCCTCTTCATCGAGCAAAGGCAAAGCTCTCGCATGTAGCGAGAAAAAGAAGATGAAGGGCAAGCAAGTTGAGACAAGCTCAAGCTCCTCAAGTGAAGATGAAGAAGAAGATGAGGACGACGATGATGATGATGAAGATTCAAGTGAAGATGATCAATCTTCCTCCTCCACCTCCGACCTTGATGAAGAATCAATCAAACTAATCAACAAGGTGAAGAAGATGATCCAAAGGCTCAATGTCGAGGGTGTGCCCATCCAAATCCAAGATCTTATTTTTACCAATTAAAGAAATAAGCAATGAAAGAGAGGATGCTATGAATACGGCGAGTTGGGACACTTTGTGGAAGTTTATCCAAACAAGCCCACACCCAAGACAAAGAAGAAGGCATGCAAGAACCAAGCCCTCACTTCAATAAGGTCATATGATGATTCTTGAAGTGAAGAAGAACACCATCACAAGAGGCGAGGGTGCAAGCATTCATCATCAAACTCTTCTCGTATGTGCCTTATGGCATGAGGTAACGAAAGCCCATCCTCTAGTGAGAGTGATAGTGATGATGAAATGCCTTCTTATGATGAAATTGTGCAACAAAATCTTAATTATGCTAAAGTTTGCACTAGTCAACAAAAGAAGCTCGAAAAATTAAAAGAAAAGCTAGATAGTTCACAAGAAGCATACAAAACTTTGCTTGAACAATATGAGAACTTTGCTAATCTTAATGTTGAACTATCTACTAAAATTGAGCAACTTAAGGCTAGTGCAACAACAAATGCATGCACAATCAAGGATGAGCAACTTGTAAAGAAAAATGAAAAATTAAAAGAAAAGTTAGCTAGCTCACAAGATGCTTATAAAAGTTTGCTTGCTAAAATGAAAATCATGTGCAAACATTGTGATGAGTGTAAGGAAAATGGATCCTTGACCCATTTACTTTGGATTTTGGTGTTTGATGACCAACACAACCAAATTGGACTAATGAATTTGCAAGTGTTTGTTTTGTAGTCCAATAGGGTGCAAGACGTGACTTGGACGAAGGCGACGTGATGATCCGATGATCAACACCTCAAGCAAGACCTTAGAAGCACAAGAAAAGACCCAAGATGTCAAGCAAAGTCCAAGCATGAAGATAGGAACCAAGCCGCGCGCGCAAGATCGCAAAAAGCAGAGTCATGAGAGGCGACCGAGACGCCGGACCGGACGCTTTGGAAGCGTGACCGGACGCCGGACCGGTGGTTTTCAGCAGACAAAGCGACCGGACGCAAGGACCGGACGCTGGCGGCAACCGACCGGACGCAGAACGCAGCGTCCGATCGAAAGTCTGAAGAGGTTCCAGCGCGCTGAATCGCGACCGACGCGTCCGTCGGCAGAAGCGACCGACGCCGGCAGCGTCCGATCGGTGGTTCGCGGCTTCTAACGGTCGGGACGACCGACGCGCGTCCGGTCAGATTTATTCAGTCGTCCGGTCGATGGCGTAATTGCGGGAGTTCGACCCCAACGGCTACTTTCTCGATGGGGCTTATAAATACAACCCCCAACCGCCATTTGAGAAAAGTGGAGCCGAGGAAACATATCAAGAGTGTTGATACACCATTTGAGTGATCTCCACATGCATAGTGCTTAGTGTTTTATTAGGTGATTAGCATAAGTGCTTTGCGAAGTGCTTAGGTTGATTAGACCATCGCTTATGCGCTTGCTCTAGGTGTTTGCCTAGTGTTTAAGTGAGGTTTGCATACCTCTTGCCACCCCGTGCTTGTGAGCACAAGTGTTGTACATCGGAGGGGCTTGAAGTCTTGCGAGATCACACCAACCGCGTTTGTGGTGTGGCCGCCACCGTGTCTGGGAGGGAACAAGGCCCGCATGCGTTTGGCCGAAAGCTTGATAGTGAAGACGGCGGGGGAGCATCCGGGAGAGGCTTGCCGGAAGGCACATCGGAGACCCACTTGCTGCGTGGGGAAGGCCCGAGGCTATCCACGGAGTTACCCGACCGGGAGCTTGGCCTTGCGCGAGGGATTCCTTGCGAGGGGCTCCAACGAGGACTAGGGGAAGCTTGCGCGCTTCTCGATACCTCGGTAAAAATACCGAGTCGTCGACGGAGTTTGCATATCTCTACCTTGCTCTTTAAGCTTCCGCATTTACATTGATCATATTATTATCATTTGCGGTAGAGATAGCAACACACTAGCAAAACCGTAGTTGCACATCTAGATAGATTATCTTTTGCATAGGTTTTGCTAGAAGTAGAAAAAGAGGCCATAGTTTAGAGTTAGTTTTAAGTTGCCTAATTCACCCCCTCTTAGGCGTCCACGTGTCCTTCAATTGGTATCGAGCCGGTTGGCTCATATTTGGACCTTTGGCTTAACATGACGATTGAGCCGACGCTTGTAGAGTGGTTGGGATGGATACCGCTAGGCCTCCACAATTTGACGGCTCTAACTTCCCATACTATAAAGCTAGAATGGCTTGTCACCTTGAGGCGGTTGATTTGGGTGTATGGAGAGTCACTCGTGACGGGATGAAACCCATCAAGAATCCTGAAAACCCCACAAAGAGTGATGAAAAGAAAATGCATTTTAATGCTAGAGCTAAGAATTGCTTGTTTGAATCATTTAGCATGGATGTGTTTAACCAAGTGTTCACCTTAAATACGGCACATGAAATTTGGTTAAAACTTCAAGAGCTCCATGACGGTACAAGTAATGTCCGTGAGCAAAAACATTGTCTAGCTAAGCAAAATTATGATTCCTTTGCTATGAATGATGATGAGCTTGTTCGTGATATGTATTCTCGATTGAATCTAATTATCAATGAGCTCCATTCAATAGGATTATTAAAGCTAGATGATGCGGACATCGTGAGGAAGATCGTCTCCGTTCTACCACAAAAGAAATATGCAAGCATCATCACCATCCTTCACAACATGGAGAACTTGAGCACCATGACCACGGGCATTGTCATTGGCAAGCTAGTGGCATTTGAAATGTCACGTAAGATGGGTCAAGGAGAAGCATCTTCATCAAGCAAAGGCAAAGCTCTCGCTTGTAGCGAAAAGAAAAAGATGAAGGGCAAGAAAGTTGAGTCAAGCTCAAGCTCAAGCTCCTCAAGTGAAGAAGAAGAAGATGAGGATGATGATGATGATGAACAAGAATCAAGTGATGATGATCAATCTTCCTCCTCCACCTCCGACCTTGATGAAGAATCAATCAAATTAATCAACAAGGTGGAGAAGATGATCCAAAGGCTCAATGTCAAGGGTGTGCCCATCCAAATTCAAGATCTCATTTTCACCAATCAAAGAAATGAGCAAAGAAAGAGAGGATGCTACGGATGCGGCGAGATGGGGCACTTTGTGGAAGTTTGTCCAAACAAGCCCACACCCAAGACAAAGAAGAAGGCGTGCAAAGACAAAGCCCTCACAACAATAAGGTCATGGGATGATTCTTCAAGTGAAGAAGAAACCATCACAAAAAGGCGAGGTCATAAGCACTCATCATCAAGCTCTTCTCGTGTGTGCCTTATGGCACGAGGTAACAAAAGCTCATCCTCTAGTGAGAGTGATAGTGATGATGACTTGCCTTCTTACAATACAATTGTGCAACAAAATCTTAAATATGCTAAAGTTTGCACTAGTCAACAAAAGAAGCTCAAAACTTTAAAAGAAGAGCTAGGTAGTTCACAAGAAGCATACAAGAATTTGCTTGAACAATATGAAAACTTTGCAAATCTCAATGTTGAACTATCTACTAAAATTGAGCAACTTGAGGCTAGTACAACAACAAGTGCATGCACAATTAATGATAAGCAACTTGAAAAGAAAAATGAAAACTAAAAGAAAAGTTAGCTAGCTCACAAAATGATTATCAAAGTTTGCTTGCTAAAATGGAAATCATGTGCAAACATTGTGATGAGCTAACAAATCAAGTTGCTAATCTTAAGGCCGTAAAAAATACCCCCACCAAGGCATCTAAAAGAAATGACATAATTAAAAAGGATGCATCTACCTCTTGCAATGATTTATGTTTAGACTCACCTTTGTGCAACCAAGTTTGTGTTAAGAAAGTGATTGTAGATACATGCACACAAGAGGTTGCAAAAGAGAATGAGCAACTCAAGCAAGAAGTAGCTCGCCTCACCAAGGACTTGACTCAAATGAAAGGCAAGGCGAAGCAAACCCAACTTCATCAAGATAACACCGTCAAGGGAGTGAAGAAGCTTGATGAAGGACAAATCGTGGTTTGCTATGTGTGCCACAAAGAAGGCCACAAGTCCTATGAGTGCAAGGTGAAGAATGGGGAAGGAGCAAAGAAGAAGGAGAAAAAGCAAACAAGCAAGCTCTCCAACACCTACACCAACAAGGTGGACAAGAAGGCCTCCACACCTTATCTCTTGAAGAAGAAGAAAAATGACAAGGTGGTGGCCATCAAGGTGAACAAGCAAGCAAACAATGGGGTCAAACGCTTTTGGGTGCCAAAGGAAATCATTTCCAGCATGAAGAGCACCAAGAAGGTTTGGATCCCGAAAGGGAATTAAGAAGTCCGTCAGACCACGGGGAATTTGGAGACTTGGCAAAGTATGGGTGCATTTCATGGGGTGCATCATGATGGACAAAATCATTGCCAAGTGGGTTAGTGAATACTTTGGACCCAAATTCCCCTTCCCATGTTAGGTAACTAGATGTTATTGCTTTTAAATTGGTACATCTTGCAATTAGTTTTTCCTACAATTGATATCTTTAAGCATCTAGTTACTTTTCATGCCTAGGGTTGCATTTGCATGCTTATATCTTTTGTCATGCATACACTAGGTATTTCATATGGTAGGCTTGCTCGGTCTCATTTGTAACCCTTGGAGCAAACCTACATGGTTTAAAATTGCTTAGGAGCATGGCACATAGCTTGTCTTACTATTGTTTATCTAATATGTGCCAAAGTCCAAATTGTAGATAATTTTCTCCCAAATATCATCTTTCAAGTGGTATTTTGACTCCAAAATCAATTGTGCATGAGTACTACAAGTATTCCATGTCTCCATACACAAATTTAGGGGGAGGATCATCTACAAGATGGACGCTTTGAGACTAACACCTTTTTCAAGTTTATCATGTGTGTAGTGGTCTCATTGCAAGGAAAATGGAGTCCCCGAAGAGAAGCATCGTTCTTCAGTTGGCATCATCATGTTGATTTCATTTCATATTTATATGCTTTCTCCATGCATTATATAGATTAAACTCTCTCGTGCAACAAATTGCTAATTATGCATATGCTTTGCTTTCTACCATATGTATGCATATATTTAGGGGAGCTTAGTCTATATAATCGAGAGTCAAATTTTATGATCCATTTCACTCTATACACAAAAGGATCATGAAATTTGACCCTCCCTTGTGCTACTAATGTCTTCCTTTTTAGTGTTTGATGCCAAAGGGGAGAATTTGAAGGACCAAAGGCAAGCATCAAGTTGATGTCTACAAGTGGTAATGGTCCTAGAAAGGGAGGAAAGTGAATTATGGATTAGTCTATGTAATGGGAGAATTTTTTTAGAAAGATAGGCTTTAATCCATAATATCACATGGGGACATTTGCAAGGGCAAGACATGTTTTTAAGTAAAGTTTTAATTGGTATCTATCAATTAGTATCATATAACTTTTGTCCTTTGCATTGCATCCTAGCAAGTAGATAATTTTTAAATTTAAATTTTTATCATTTGCTTGCTTTGG